>JAVCKS010011148.1:3452-33185 GCA_032273685.1 Pteraster tesselatus
GAAAATGTTGATTTGATAATAACATTTTGCTAAAGATGTCCCCCTTTGACGGATATCACTCTGTCATGTTATCTTATATCGAGACAACCTGTGGGCTTAGGTAAATTTGGTCGCGAGTAAGTGTGCTTGACTTCTTTCCCGCTCTCTTCTTTATAGATCGAAGTTTGCAAATTTGCAGAGGGAAGGTACGCTGTACAGAACTATTTAACCAAACGTACCGTAGTACATCGAAGAAATGTTCTTAAAACGTACATGATACTTCATCCTGCCTAACAAAAACATTTTTGTTGCTGCAACCAATTGCAGAAATATTCTTGTCTTGAACAAAATAGTATTGATTCAATTTGATTGCAAGTAACAAAGTAAATTTTATTGACGAGCACTAAGTAAAGAGGAACATCCATGAGCACAGATCGTGCTAACTTCTAAACTCTTGGTGACTAGATCGGTATACAAACTGTTGGTTAATCGTTCGGTACACGTTCGTAACAATCTATGTTTCGTGAATCTCGCGAATGCATCATCAACACTATTTGTCTTATCATTACAGCTCTCATTTTTGTAAAATTTGTATTATCCGGGATCCCCTAATAAGAAACAAACACGACAGAATGTGCACATTTCCGTCTATTATCCTACTCCTTTACTTGTTATTAAGCTAGATCGCGTGATGTTGAGACATTGATCTATGAGTCGGCGGTATTTACGAGCGTATGAGCTGCAAGATGCGCCTTATGCAAGCAATGTTGTTGAAAGGATCTGTCAAAGTGAATATCTGTTGTCTGTAATATTGACTGGGATTTAGTATCAAAAAGTACGTGATTGTCAAATGACCGTTAAATAACCTGCATTGCTTGTCTGCAATCCATACGTAAACTGGTTATTTCATGATTAACTAATAAACACACACGTGTATAATAGCCAGTTCTTAAAGTAATATAGTTTGCTTTACTTCGTGCTCGTTGTCATATTCGCTGCCTATAAAGTGTATGATTTGACAGGTGCAATTGTCCTATAATGCTCGTCCTAACATGTAATGAGTAAAACATCATCAAAGTGTCTGATTTCTAATATGTGTTGCGCCTCTGAACTAAACGAGTTTCCGGTCGATGGTCGTATCCAGGCCTATATAATGAATATACATGAATTTGTTCGATCGCACCGCTCTGGAAAATGTCAAAATTAGCCCAAAGCTAAACGAGGTTTTTTAACTTTCCCGTGTTCATTAGGAAAGGAACGTTTGGGCCCATGTTTTGACGACTGTAAATTCCACAGCTCTCCTATAGTGGACTAGAGTTAGGAACAGGACATCACCTTAAAAAACAACTGAACATATAAACTTGCTATTGCGTCAAACATGGGCAATCGCCGCCGCAAGATGTAACATGTATGTGGGTTTGAAAATGTAATTTTAGTGGGTTTAAAAATATATTCTTGGATGGGTCTGGAGAGGTTTTATGGGTGGGGTTTGGAGAGGTTTTATGGGTGGGGTTTGGAGAGGTTTTATGGGTGGGGTTTGGAGAGGTTTTATGGTTGGGGTTTGGGGAAGTGTTCAAACCGCACCCGTAAAACTTCTCCAAACTCCAAAAGTAAGACCTCTCCAAACATACTCATAACCCTCCTTTAATCCCCATCCAAAAACCCTTTTCGAACATTCTTTAAACCCCACCAATAAACCTTCATTAAAACCCCAC
Organism: Pteraster tesselatus; assembly: GCA_032273685.1. Lineage (NCBI taxonomy): Eukaryota > Metazoa > Echinodermata > Asteroidea > Velatida > Pterasteridae > Pteraster > Pteraster tesselatus. The sequence goes on from JAVCKS010011148.1 coordinate 5,147, forward strand.
TATAACTCTTAAAACCCGACCTATAAATTTTCTTCAAACTCCACCCATAAAACTCTTCTAAACCCACACAGAACGTCTTCCCAAACAAAAAAGCTCTCTTATTTATATATACGTCGACCATTTGTTTTATTCTGTAGTCTAATCAGGCAATAAATTTTACTCATGGGGCGGATGCGTCGGTTGCCTGATTTTTCATCATGTATATGTACGCGGATATCCTCAGGCAGATTGGACTAGACTGTCATGTGGAATCTGGCTCCTGGGTGAATTGGTTCTTAGCAGCGACGAAACTGCTTGGGTCATAGGTGATCTAAAGTTCACCGGGTATGCTATACGCATTGATCGGTGATTGCTGTGGACCGTAATCTAAATCGAAGAGTTATTATTATTATCCTTGTTTATCTAAGAAGGCAAAATGAGGGAGCCGTGTATAGCTATTTCTTGTTGGAAATATGCGGGGTACGAGTCGATAAAATAACAGCGTGTACTAAAGAGCATGGAAAACTGGTTTTAGTCGTGATATAATCAGTTTATGCAACACTTACATTTCAGAACGAATACGTCAGACGATATCATGGGTCTTTAATCACAGGCCAGATTCGCTAACAAACACCTACTGAACACTTACTCTATATGTAAAGTTAGGCGAGTACTATGTGATGAAGCAAACCACCATTGCATAGATTGAATCCACGTCTCGTTTTCTTTTCCGCTATGTAACGAGGTTCGGTTGTATTTACGGTTGCTCAAACGGCACATCGAAGTCGAAATCAAAACCAATTTAATCTTCACGGGTAATAACATGTTTTTTTTTCGAGCAAGGAGGTTTGTAAATATTTAAACACCGCACACTTTGCCAGTGCGACGTGGCGTGAAAACAAATCGAACACTCGGGTTGTTTTAAACTCTGAATTAATAACTTGGTAGCAATGTAATAATAACATATCAACAATAAACAATTTTCAATTATGAAAGCAATTTCCCCCGAGCCGTGCTGTTTTTAATAAGTACTTGTACATGTTCTAACAATTCGATGCGCCAATAGATATTAAGTTACATCAAAGTGCTTCGGGAGTTGACAGCATACGTTAATAATGCACACGAACGGAATAGTCTGGTACCCGTTTTAAAAACGTAGAAAGATACGCACATCTGTTCTATGTTGTTTCGGCTGACTAATAATAGCTAGTTGTCGGGTTCAATCATTTTGTAATAGTCCAAAATCTCGTGGGTCGATTACTTGGGATTTTAGGCGTGACTGATAGGAGCAGGTCGGCGTTGTTGTCAGAGCCGATCTGTAAGCGACGATAGATAATATCCCCCAGATAGCAAAGGCAGGCGGCTTCACTCTCACCGCGTAAAGCCAACACACTTCTCAATGCATTTACAGTGTGTGCGCCGCTTATCAAGTACAGTGCCCGCTTGATGCTGAGTAATTTGGACGGCCCAAATTAAAATCGGCTTCTGGGAACTTTAAAAACATTTGGGGCAATTATATTTGGTAACTATGCAAGGATCTTTCGTCGCGGACCAGGGACATCGTGTCACAAATGTCTATACCATGCGATCAGTTATACGAGATGTTTCCCTAAAATCAGCTACAGGCTTAGGGCGTTTCTCTGGACTGGCGATAACAATAATGATTTTTATTTCTCATCTCTTAATCGTAGGGTTAACGCTAAGGGCTGAGAGATTATCTTGTGAGAAGGTGTACTCTTCGCAGTTGAAACGGTATCTGAAATCCATCATGTAAGTTAATTGGTCATCTCAGTCGTCGAATTGTAAGGTTAAATATTTTCACGGCAAGAAATTAACACGACTTATTAATAGGTACAAGGGTAATAAAAGTGAAATTAACCATTGCTTCCTTCTAGTTTATCAGAAACTGTTCTGTAGTTTATGCTAACAAGCGAACTCCTTTAATAAGGGCCAATATTGTGGAAACAACCAGAAGCATTTTCACAATTTCACGAGCAATTTGTGGAATTACAAGGATATACCATCGACTCTAACGTGAAGATAAATTAAATAATGATAATCTTCCATCGACTGGTATCATATTTTAATCACCAAACAACCCCACCCCCCCCAAAAAAAAGCGTTTTGTGGTCATATAAACTCAGAATTCGAAGCTTGAATCTGCGCAGTACGACTGAACGAGGGCGCCCTATTTAGGCTGACGTTAGAGATCATTTAATAGTTTTATCTATGCGTCCTATTACATATTGAATTGGACGACGTTGGCCTTTCAGCTTAGGAATCATTGCATATAACATACGCCTGTTGCATCTTAATAATCACTGTGTGCTAGAAGGGGTTAACGTCTAAATGTTTCGAGAGGAAACCAAGCCGTGTTTATATATGCAGGGGATACTAGTGGGCCTAATTTCCAAGGAAATTCCTTCCTAAAGTGAACGTTGCAGGCTCAGTTTTAACCCTTCGTATGGGCGTGAATAATCATACGTACAAGGAAACCACTCAATCCTCTATTTCAATAGTTTAGTGGTTGTGTTTCGATTACTCTCGTGTTTTGCCGTCAGTCGCTCCGCTGCCAAGTTCCCTGTAAATTGTTAACTAGATTGTTACTGAGCCGATATGGTATGCACGATGTGCATAATTATACCATAACAACCACAGAGATGTAAAATACCAAAATCCAAACCAATCCTAAATTGACAATGAAACGGCCTCCATTGGACGGGTCTAACACAACACTGAGTATCCATTGGAAAGTCGTTTCGTAGTAGTTAAGCTCCCTGACCCGTCGTCCGTCCCCTGAATATAAGCACACGAAGGCGATGTAAAGGACGCTGTTCGAGTGTCGGCCCTATACTCTGCCTGATCGGGTGATCTTGATTGATGGGCTTCAAACATTTACTAACGATCAGAGAATACACATACGAAAGCACGCGCTCCCCTCACACTCATTTGTACACGCGCATGCGTCGATCCCACGATGCTTTGGTAAACTTTGTAGATGCCGTCTGCTCGCACTTAAAACACGAGCGATGATCATCGAGCGCCACATGCTCGTCGAGTGATAGCGCGTGGCTACACGTTATCACAAGCAGGGATCACGGCTACATTTATCAAATTCCCAAAACCTTGCGGTCCATAGATTCTCAATTCTTCGTTGGGGGTTGCCTGTTTGTTTCTTAAATAGGCAGCAGAAACGTTTGGATTATTGACGAAGGAAAACACGTGCGACTACGTAAAGAACGTGTTTTGTGTTTGAATTGCTGCTGAATTTAAGCCATGGACCAGTGGACTCAAGCAGAGAAAGACTGCGCTGTCTTGTACAAACAGTACGTACGAAGCGGACAGGGTGAGTGTAAATTTACTAATTAGTTTTGTCATCTTTGCTTGGTTTGATTCCATGGTGTTAGCTCACCGTAATTAATTTAACGATTGTAGAAAATACGGTGCACTCCCTTCCATATAATCATGGTAATCACTGTAGATCATATAGCGGGTGTTTGAATGTAAGCATAACCTCATAGTAGCGAATGTAGACCACTGCTGCATTGCTTTAAATGTTACAAACTTTACTAGGTAGAAAAACGGTCAAGGTGGAACGTGTCATTTAGCTGAAATTGGAACAGCCAAAGGGAGTTTAAAAAAAATATTGGTGCAAGCTACTTCTTTAGGAATGCCAAAATAATAGCGATACTGACAACATGCACACACATACAGACTTGGAATATGATCCAAAATTTTCGAGTAAATTGTAAAGTTCTACTGATTTGAGCGTTGTACATTAGGCCTATTGTTTTGGAGATATGACAAATAAAATATGACAAACCATTCATGCGATCACGTCGTGATTCACTCCTATTTATTCACGATTTCCTATGTGTACAGTTTTGCACGGTGAGTAAAACATGATTACTAAGTGATTCTCAGTGCTTTGTGTTATTTTATTGTGTCAGATATCCAAAGCCATCAATGTACAAAGCTCAAATCATGAGCACTTTACATTTTACACGTCTGTATTATTTCTTGGAAGGTGTACTAAATTAAATAATAAAACATCTGTATAAATTCAACTGTTTTGTTTCTCACAATCGTTTCTATTATTGCTTTAGATTTATTTATTCCTCTTTTATTTGGCATAATTTTGGCATGATAAATTATATAAAGTTACAAGTTACAAGTTAGCGTTGCCATCCCTCCGTCGATAAATAACGTGAATTTAGAATAAATTTCAGATCATCGAGTCGGTAATAATGCACGCAATTTTTGGTTTGGATAAACGTTAACTTATTTGAGTGTCTTATCGATTACTAAAGCACACTGGTCGTAATGTTGATATAATTATACAGTAAGTACTTAAGAAAACCGAATAATTGTTATATGGTGTATTACTAAAGCCCTAACCTTATCGATGGGTCGCTATAGGTTATAACGAGAGCATCATTCATGGTTTAGTCCGAGAACCCTACCCTTATAGATGAACGTATAATTGCCGACCGATGTTTAAACGACGGATGATTTACGCCACAGTAGGCGCATCTCGTCAAGCTGTTTCAGACGCAATTTTTGTTGTTCTTTTTGTCTTCTTCCTTTGGGTATAAGCCTACGCATTTTTAAAGCAATGCATTAATAATTTAATATCCAACACGATTAATAGCAAGAGTACGTACCTCGATTGTAATCCAAATTTATCACCCTTCAATACTGTTACGACGTAACTAAATAATTATATTTTATATAGCCAGTACAAAACAGTGAAAACAAACTCGGAGTATGTTTGTAATGACATAAGATTCAAAGTAATTAAACAAAAGGTAGTACAATGTATTACATTGTTTACTATACACAGCTATTACCTATAAATATTTAACAATTAAACAATGGGTGGATTGGACCGTCATGCCAGTTGTTTTGTTGACATTGAGTTCGATATTTTAAACTATTATCGTTAGCCTTGAAATTGTTCGTTCTAAATTTAACAGGAAACTATGGAACATTCAGTCGTCAATCTAATTGTTTTTAAATTAAACCAGGCTTTTTTTCCTAACGACTCGGCTACTGTCGGTATTTTGCGTGGACTTTGCGTTTGGACTTTGATAGATGCATTCTGAACGACTCGCTCCAGGGTCTTGCAAATTGCGAAATTTAATAAGTGGGCGTGTTATGTTCCTTCCTTTAATTAAGTGAAACAAATTAATCTTGTCGAGAGAAATGCTAAAGGGGAATTAGGATTTCGATAAGCCATAAATATCACACACAAAACATTTTTTTTTCGATGACTTTCTTTGCTTTATTTCTTAGGATAAATAATATAGAAAATAAATTCAATGTTAAATTATTCTAAACAAAATTAAACGTTTTAATTGACGGGACACAGTGTAGCATAATAAGTATGCTATATTCATTTCTGTTGGTTTTCATAACACTGAACAAATTTAGGCCATATATTCCTAAATCAATATACATCTGCATGTACACATCGGTGTGTATGGATTGTCTTCTTCGATAAACGGCTGAGGAAATATGAAACCATGCTTAAAAGGAAAGAAATCTTGACAACGACGAGAAACTCATTTTTATGTAAGGGAACATTTCAATTAGAGAATATGCATGTATGCTAGCGTGGAATACAACAGATAGACGAATGGGGACGATCAGGTGTATACAAACGAGCTCGTATCAAGCGGGGTAGGGGGTAATATTGTCACCGTAAACGTTAAAAAAAAATGTCAGGTAAATTCGAGTAATTCAAAAGAAAATTCGGGAAAATTGGGGTACAGTCCACTCTTAAATGACTCGGGAAAAATGTGTTGCCCCTCCCTTAATCATAACTAGTGCGGTATATACGCCTATGTCGAGTGGTTAAGATGTCTGCATTGAAACGCCAGGGGTTCGATGAGTGTATATACTTACAGTTTTGACAAAGATTTCGGATGTACGAACTCGATCTTATTCATCCGACCGATTTCACTAACATTTAATGTTGAATTTATAACATGGTAGGTTTGCTCTTGTTATTTGCTTCATTATCTACAAAATATTTTATTTTGACGACTAAATACAAGTATCACTGTCAAGGAACTAACAGGGAAAAGCCTACTAATGAATCGATTTAACATTCAGAATTGTTTCTTGATGTGACATCGATCTGAAATCGGACAGTCTTCTTATCTTCGGTTTGTCACTGATGATGCCTAATTTAATATTGCCATATGCCATGTTATTTGTTGTGAAGACCGCGCATATTACATACGACTGCATACTGGTAGTGCATACTCCACTGTGTAAATTACTATTATACTGTATTGCATGTAAATTACCGTATTTCTAAAACCCTTTGTTCACAACACTATAGGTAAGTGCACTGGGAAATGCCGTTCGATGTAACAATAAACACGCTTTCTTTCTATCAATTTCTTTCCATTCTCTCTCATCTTATCTTGGGGAAAACTTAATTAACATTATAGTTGGTTGTCCATTACCGTTCACTATAGACAAGGCGCTATAGACAAGGCGCTATAGGTGAAGCAATACACATACACGTCTTTTCCTATCTGTTGTTACGAACGTGGGAATCAAGAGAGAGAATTATTTATTGAGAAATATATTCGCGCAATCAGTGATAGAATCGAAGCTGATGATATCGAGTACGTGAATACGTGCCTATTACCGGCTTTACATAAACGACATTGAAGTAACCTCGATGGGAGATATAAAAAGCCTAGTCGCTTTAACTATAACCCGTCGGCGATAATCCAGTGGGGATGCTAACTTTATTTATAATTATTTCCTATGACCTCAGACGGGAGTGCCCTTCTATAAACAGGGCCCTACAGCTGTAAGAGTGTTAACTGTTGAGATATGGTGTTATACAGTGTCAGCTTGTCAATACGGTGTTATTACATGTATCTCTTGTCAACCCATCAGCATTGGTATTTAGGTCAAACGTGTAATATGTTTATTATGTTTATTATTGTTATCATGTTGCTGTTGATTATTTACTTTCTGTATATTAAAACAAAATTACTATTTCAGGTTTCAATGTAGTTTTCCTAAACATCATGTCCAATTCCAAAGGTATACGTACAGTACATTTGAGTTTTTGACAAATCTTTATCAACTGCCGAGCAGCAATGCAAACTAAACACCATATAAGGTCATTAACCGAAACCTTAACCGAGTTCGCTTGCTGAATACTCGGCCAAGATTTCATTTGAAGAGATGTTTTGAGTTGACTATAAAAACTGTATACCCCTTAAATTGAGTAGCTACACCGGTACGTAATAGCTGTTATTTAGTAATAACCGTATGTTCAGCAGATTCGGCTCTGAAGCGACTGATTAAACAAAGTAATCGACTCATAGTTGGTAAAATGATACAACCCTCTCAGGAATGGTTTTAAATTAATCTTATTATGGACGTTTCTATTAGGTTTATATTACGTTTGTGGTGCGTGTTCTTATCGTGGGGGTGAATTGTCGACGCTAAAAGGGCAGAGTATGCAAGCTAAGGATTGGTCAGATTTATTCAATCGTTATAGTCTGATATTGAATGATACAATCATTGAATATACACGTGACCATTATAGGCACGTTGAAATTGGCGCAAAAACAACTACGTATTCACTTTTTCAAGACCATGTTTGTTATTAGTTTAAACAATAGAGTTGTTCGTATGCATTTAATAACGAAGGGTTTCGGCTTCCTGCTAGTGCGACTCTCAGCTCATCGCGTTGGGCCATGTCATTATCGTCAGCCGATAACTATTAAGCTTTTCCATCAAGGATGGTATAGTAATTACAATGCCGTGTGGTCGATTGCTATTCCTGTCTTAAGTGGTCTAAACAAAAAAACGATGTTTCTTTGAAAAGAAAAAAAACCCAAATGAATTGACTCGTTTATACAGGCATTATAATAGAATATGTATTTTTCTCCGTTAGTTACTGCTACGTATTATCATGACGCACATTAGCTGACTTTGTACGGCCATTGATTACGAACTGGTGAGGCTGGCCGTCATTCCTTTCTGTTATAAGTCTGGGACGTCGAGGTCGAGGTACAAAAGAAGGAACACCTTTTGGGAAATGTCTCTTCGGAATCATCGACACATCTCCCTGAGCGATTGTTCGTTTGGCTATAGAGGCAATCGATTATTCTACAAATAGATAAGGTCTATACGAAACAGAACAATGTCACTAATAAAACCCACAGCTAAAACTGTTACAACGAGTTCTGTCATAACGACCGTTTTGGATATGAAAAACCAAAACACGGAATAAAGAGATGATATGCTGACAAACATTAGTGACCTCAGGCTGTTCGCACGGCATAAAGCAATTATGTGAGTTTTGCCGGTAACACTCAGTGGTTAAGAACCAGTCTGGTATATCAGATGTCAGTGCTGTCTATCGGCTGCAGTATTCATTATGTGAGTTTTGCCGGTAACACTCAGTGGTTAAGAACCAGTCTAGTATATCATATGTCAGTGCTGTCAATCGGCTGCAGTATTCGGGGTATTTGGTTTCATAATGCTTAAACGTAGATCTCTAATACCTATTGGATTGCCATGTTATATGTTTTCATACCATTCTTGTTTGCTGTACAAAATGCATCGACCATTACATACGCCTACATGTGTTGATGTTATTTACAATTTATACCAACGACGTTGAGACAAGGAGTTATATAATGTTAGGCCTAACATTATGATTACGCACTGCGTCTTGTGATCATTATGTTAACACGATATTTTTGTTTTGTGGTCATACAGTCCAGAGAAATAAATAATCAATAATACTCAAAGCAATCCCAATAATAATTTCATGATTTATGTTTTTCCAAACCACCGATATAGACCTGCCGTTGATATGTGGTATCACCATTAAATATGCGACTTAATTTGATATTCCAATCTCAGCTAAGGGCGCAAGCCGTGCTCGGCTGTTGAAATTTCTGAAATCGAATATGAGTTGCCGAAACGAATATCATGATTGGTGTTAGATATTCTTAGGGAAAATAATGTGTTGTTAGAACTGTTCATGGTAGATTGGGATATCTATAATAGGACCTATTATCACTAAACCTTCGTGCACAAATTTCACGTTATAGGGTACTTCTATTGGGAATTTAATTTTTTCCAAACCTCGTGGTTAAAGATAGATATCCAACCTTTCCTTAAAAAACAGTGCAAATTGTCGGTGAAGAAAATGGCCAAGTGATTAATACACCGCGTTCATATTTAGAAAATATCGCAGCGTTGACACAATGCTTGCACCGTATACATGTTGCATATGTTTCCGTGTGCAATGCGAATGGCTATATGCCCGTCTGTTGATTTAGTCTTATTTACAATTCCACGTACAATAAGTCAACCGAGATTGAAAAATGACAGGGGGTAGACGAAGAAGCAGCGGAGTCGATCGATCGAGCGGAGCGCATTGGCACTAAATTATTCAACCACAGGCCTTGGATCGGACGTGGGATGTGGCTGAGCTTCTACTCTCAAGTCCTTCTCGTCCTGATTCCTTGACACACAGGGTATTAGATGGTTAGCTTTAAAATAAACAGCCTTTTGAACTACCAGGGGTTGATTCGTTTGATATCGGTTGTCCGATTAAAATCATAATATATTGGCGTGTATTCAATAGGCCTACTTTACGAATTTCACTGCCGTGACCTTTTTATAACAATGATTGCACGCCAAGATATGATGTTTACATTTTTGATAACTTAATGTAATAACAATTATTTCATCCAGAGTGGATTTCTTACAGTAGCTTAATTGGAAACTATCATGAGAATTTCCCATTGTTGTTTTATTTTGTTTAGTTTGGGGTAGTGTGAAAATGCTATTCAGCCCGTTCAAATCACTATCTTTTAAAGAAGACAAAATAAATTAGTGTGATTACCAACCTTACAAAACAGTACAAATAGGAGTCATTACAGATACGGTTGTTGATGATCACATGTATTTGTACATATCTGACTAAACGTACATATTCCAGTACATAGCAGTTTGTGCGTGCTATCTAGCACAACTTAATCAAAATGAAGACATTCACGAGTCAAGCGGTGACAGATCATTTGCAGCAGCAGCAGCAGCAGCACCACGTTCGCGGGCAATCAGCCCACACATGTACAAACTTCTACGAGTCCAGATTCCTTCAAGAAAAGAACCTAGTTACATAGGCACGCGTATAATCAGTGTTTAGTACACAAGCTGTAGTTATATTGTAGTTAATAAATTTGTCAGCTATATTTTGTAGTGTGACATTTACTGAAACTCCGCCTCATCTGTAGATCTCGTGACCTTGGCCTTCTACGTAACGAAATGGTGCAGTTAGTTTCGGAAGCTTCGGAAATATTGCAAAATATTGCACAAACGTTAGCATGAGTCGTAAACATATTAGACAGAATATTAAATTCGATACTTTTCTGTCGGTGTTGTTCAATCAATGTTGATCTACATGTACATAAACTCAAGCAAGGGACTTCGGAAAATCATTGGACAGGATGGAAGCCAGTCTAGCGTATGTTTATCGACGACAATGGTATACCAAAAGTAATTTTCAGTGAAAACCATCTACTGACCTACATCTTCATTTTTACTTCGTACGAAGTCAAATCTATAATTTAGTTACTTTGTCCGTGCTAGGTTTTTGTTATCCTTCAACTGTCGGCTAACGGATATGTAGGGGGAAACTCCGGATCGGGTTTGTTTTTGTATAAATTGGTTGAAAGCATTCAATTTCCGTAGCACTTTCTTTCTTAGAGTTGGACGATGCCGGCGAGTCTCCGTTCGGAGCGTTTTACTTTATTGCGTGGGGATGCTGTCCCAATGTAAGGTTGTAATGTGAAATTAATCTGTATCTGTACGGGATAGAAGATCGACTGCCAGGGGGTAAAAATTGTAATACGTTTTTGTTGTGCCTTATTTCGTGTATTCGAAAGATAATGGGTAACTAGCAGTAACGTTTCGTCAGGGTTTTCCAACGGGCAAGTTAAAGTGCAACAGGCATCGGTCCGATACTATAGCTGTACTGGTTATGGACATAAAGCAGACCGTATTTTTGAATTAAAACATAATTTGATATGCAATATGAATTCTCTGTAGATACTAGCAAATCAAAGGGTGCTTCAAATAAGCATTCTAACATTCATGTTAGTATTACCACAAAAACGCCATGATGAAGGATGCTTGTTTTATAACCCTGACCAATTCCTAATTTAGATTTTCTCTGTTGTTATTGATATGGAATACCGAAAGACTACATTGAAAAGATTCCTTAAAAATATTACTGGCATAATCGTGGAGACAGCAACGTTTGACAAATGCCACAGAATATAATGACCAAGTTACACTGGTTATCACTACCAATATCATGGCAGTAACTTCCTATCAATCCCTAGGGGTATTATATCCATAGCAGTAACTAACATACATGAATGCAATTAGTCATAGACCGACAGCTTGTACATTCATCATATCACTAATGAGCATGATTTACGGTTGGAGGAGGAATAACGTGTGATGTTGTCAGTTCCCTCAAGTCAATATTAATGAGCCCGTTTTTTTTCTCCTCAAATTTTGCGAGTTCTAATTATAATTCTTGAAGACGTAAAGTTGGTCGCGCTTTGCATACACACGTCATTAGGGGGAAATCGGGTGGGTGTGCTGCAGTTTCCGTTTCCCCCTCGATGACGTGCTGTGAACAGAGCGTGACCAGCTTTGCGTTGAGTATTAGCATTGTGCGGATACAGGAATTCTCGATTTTTACAAAATTGTACCGTAATAATTATAAGACCTATTTTTGTCTTTTATCTTCTTCCCATTTTTGATTTTAGAAAACCGTAATATTACAATAAGTTAAAAATCTCGAGCTAGAGTATTGTGAAAGTTCGCTCTGTGCGTCGTACTGAATTAGATACATTTATCAACCTGTAAACAAAGACTGCGTCAAATGTTTATGAACATACTCCGAGTGTTGGTCTCCCAAGCTTGGCAATCGATCATTTCGTTACACTCCTCCTCTCCGCTTCGATCCATCACCGGGTTATAATATCGTTGACACATTACAAGCGGTTCTGATATGAATTCTTCATAACATTTTTGCGTATATCGTTCATATACGTCGGCTCTTTGTTCCGCTTGAAGCAAATAAATTTTGGTACCGAAATAAAGAGCTCGTATTTGTGAAATACCAAGAGCATCTTATATCAAATTTCGTATAAAGACGTGTGTATAGGTTAGAATTTCGGTATATTCACTGATAATGTGATCGACAATGAGGGGGTAAAGATGGTAAGTGCACAATTCACCATTGTATACATTTCAAAACAAACGAAATTTTCATTTAAAAACGAAATTGCTGATTTAATCGAATAAGTTATCAAGCCAGGGTGGTCATTCTTCTCAATTTTTTTTTAAATCGTAGTTTCTTGCATTGACCGAAGAATTAGATACAAAACCACATTTTTCGATTATAAAGCCGATCGACGACTAGAAACATGATACTCAACAGAACGAGGGGGCGAGGGGTAATTTTGAAGGGTTTTTGTTCGAAGATGTATGGGTTTCCTAACACAATAAGATACGACCTATTATTAGGTCTTGACATGAATTTGTTTGGGTGATATGTGTGGAATGACATCAAATTATGTTCATGAGGTAAAATCTAGTGATCTATATTATAGTGACGTCGGCCAATATAATTTCTTCACGTATTATTACTATGCCATTTACACGCGGAATTTTCATAAAGCAGAGGTTCACGCTGAGTTCCTTGCTCAGACGCAAGTTTGTAATTTAGTTATTGACATTAACCGTATGCATGTTATTAAAAGCCCTATATTAATATTTAAACAATGTTAATTACACCGTCGAACGAGTAATAATGTCCTCTCAATCTTCTTGTCCCACAAAATCAGGCAGGGACCAACAAATGACCAAGTCACATATCGGCTCCAGGAATTGGAACCGGGTATACCAATGGGAATCTTCCATGGTATACATATACTGACGATCATAGTTAGTATTCTGGTTACAAAGGGCTTTGCGATCAAACAAATTTTATTTAGATTTAACGGTTTTTATATAATAGATCAACTGTGAACAAATACAATGACTCCAACTTTTATGAAATAGAACACTATTTGTATAATACAACTTACATATACTATTGTATAATAATTATGTTTGCATTATAAAGAAAACCGAAATTAACTTCTGTTTTCAAACTACTATCATTTCAGGTAAAGTTGGGTTATCCGTTGTTGTTGCTGTAATACAAAATACTTGCGCCGGGATCATAAAGAAACGTTGGACACCTACGATAGGCCTATCAGTATAGTCATTACCGAGACCTAACCAGCGTGATGATGAACTACACGCTTGTGTGTTCACATGTCATGTGTTTTAATTTTGAACATATAAAGAAACTTTGAGATCCAAAAGTATTGTATCGGCGAGATAAGTACCTAACTGCTCGTAAAAATAATCTTGAGATGAATTTTTACTCTAATTTGTATTCCACGTTTAAACTGTAACAATAAGTGCCGAGTCGATGGTTGTAAGTATTATTTGTAAGTATTGTAAATAATAGGGAAAGGTCTGAACTACAAAACTGACACAACGTCGTCGGAGAAGTGCGTCCCCTTGAGTACAGCTGATTAAGATAATTGCCAACATCTCTTCGGACGCAATGCATACACAGCTAACTTCCTGGTTTATGATACAGCGAACATTTGAGCACAAAGTGCATGAAGTGTTTGTTTCCCACAGCGTTGGAAATTGCCGTCTCGTCCGAAGTAATTAGACATACACCAATTATGGCGAGTCACGATCAGTGGCGGGGTATAGCGTAAAAGCTATATAATTATTATAAACCTATACTATTTAAGACGCCATTAATGAATACACGTAATAATGCAATGGTTAGGTTAACAGACCATGTGAAAATTAAACCTTGTCAAGTTTAGCCAACGATGGCGGTAGCACTGCCAGACAATACTTTCAAATTTGAATTTATCATTATTAAAATATGTTTTAGGAGTTGCTTGTATTGCTGCACCAACCGCCACTTTAAACAAATATCGATGTTCTCTAATTTACTATCATTACCAATTACGAGAATTTCACTAGTAATTATGCCCAAATCTACACCGATTGTGCAGCTTACACAGTGACGTATCTCCTGCTGCCTGAAAATGTCTCCACAGTACAAAAGGACATGTTAACGATGCACAACTTGGCAATAAATAATGGCAATGAATCTGAAAAATTCAAAGGCCAGCGCGGCAGCCGAGCCAACATCACAATGTCATAAAACATACGGCACTGTCCGTGAACCTTATAACTAACAAAATAACTAATAAAAACAATATACCGGTAACTTGATTCTTAAAAGTTCACGAACTTTTTATTGGAAAACTAACGGTATGTGTTGTTGGCTTGGCACGCAAGCAATGTGTTTCTATGATGATAAAATTCCTTTAATAAAAGACTTGAAGATTCTTGTAATAAAGAATCGCCATAACAATCTCGATACACTCGTTACACAAAACCTTTGGTCAAAAGGAATTTTAAAAATAGAAGGACTACTTCTGAATATGCTTACCTGAAACGTCTGTGTGACGTATTCACACATCAGAGGAGTGTTTGGCTCAAAATTCATACTCTCTCGATAAAAAAAAACCAGAACTTTGTGTGAAATTCTTAGCTTTGGCCACCGCTGGACATAGAAAACTTATAAATAAGTTTCTTGAAATTGCCCAAACAAGTGATGCTTGTCTACGTTTGATTCAACGAAAACATACAGCAGCATGCAGCTCTGAGACGTACTGGCATGTTTATGTTTAACGATTACAGCCGAATTGTGGATTGTAGTAATCCCCACCAGCTGTAGTGCGAACGTGATCTGCAATTGCCAAGTTAATTGCACGGGAAGTCCACGTCCATGTCCTTCTATGTTACTCAGTTAGGGATTTGAAAGTTTGCTAAGAAGTAAACATGTTAAAAGCAGGTGATAGTTGTGAGCTAATAGTAATAGGCATGCAGTCGTATTGTAATTATTGTACTGGTTTTAGCCTGGTTCTAATTCTACTTCGAATGAATACACACATCTCCCGCCAGTCGGGAACATTAAGACATTAGCAAATGCAGCCCTATTGAAACAGCACAGTAACAACAAACGGTGACGATTAATTTATAGGGCTACGCCCGGCCCCGGCAGCCGAGTTACGTCACAAGTTCAAACAAAATAATGATGACGCTATCCGCGAACTATGCAGAATATATGTATTTAGGGGAATGAATCCATGCCAAAGTCGAACGACTCCAAAATATATAGTTGCTTCTAGATGTATTATTACAAACACATGCAGGCATTAATTATATACCAAGAGAGGTGCACCGCGTAAATAATATGAATATTACCACAGATAACGGATATAACATCTATCCGACTAATGTGATATACGCTTTGTTTGGTGTTTGCCTATCAATCTTATTACAAAATGCTAAATTAATATGTTTACACAGATGATCCTGGAATATGCTCTGTTCATAATTTGTGCCCAACTTCAGTCTGACTTAGGTCAATTAACCCAATATAAAACAATTGTAAAATCTATTTCATGTATAGATTATGTAGGCAACCCAAGGGCCACCAAAAGAAACAGATAAGCGACTGAAGTTACTCAAGTCAGCAGTTTTTACCTTACCGACATCTGGTCACCAGTACCACAACATCAAGCCCACAACCCATGCACGTCTAGGCCATTTAGCTAAGCTACCAAGAAAAATACCCAGAATAACAGCAAACACACTCAGCTGGACTCCCAGCCAGCCAGCAAGCAATCCTGACTCGATTAACAGCCAATGTGCACTACACCAGTATTTTACCCGCCAAATTGCGTCCCTTCGACAGTATTTGAGGTCGACATCCTCCTCCTGATGACGAACAGAGGACACTGTTCGAAACGTTAGGAAGTAGCCCACTATCTATTCATTCTCTTCTACAGCTCGAAAAGCTTCAACTCTATAATTTATAAATTTACAGCAACAATTTGGCGCACTATTAGTGGTAAGTCGTATCGAAGCCAAACACAGTCTAGTTTTGGAAACAAGATAATCCACAGTTACTTACGGTATTGGCCAACTTATGTTATTACAACCTATCGGCTTGGTCCTGAGACTGTTTTTCCAAACCGTTCTCGTTGAAAACTCACAGAGCATCATCGTCAAGTTTGTTCACTGTCAAAACTAATTCGATCAACTAAAGGGCAGCGTCGCCAATATTGCAAACGTCTTGAGCTTCAACTTGCAGGGATACATCAGTCTGAAATTCATGTTAATATGTGATAGTGTTTGTATATATCAAATATATGACATATATAATAATAGGTCAATACAATGGGTCATTGTTTACGAATATTGCAAGCATTTTGTTTTAAATGACATTCCTTTTTCCAGTTTATAATAATTTTAGACATATGTTGTCCAGTAGCTGTAATCATTTTAAGTGCATTACACACATTCTTATCTGTAAAATTGCCGATATCAACAGTGTAAGTTTAGTTCTGTGGTGTTGTTTCGATGATCCTTTCGTGCCAAGTCTTAACACTGAAATGACAGGCTATTACAGTTTCTGTCAATGTAAATATAGAAACGTTTTTGTTTTCTCATGTGTTCTCTCGCCTCGCTCTGTCACAAACTCGACGTAAACAGTGGCTGGTTCACCAGCATTTACATCTCGCTTGCTGTAGGGTTTTATTGATAGAGAATATGTATAAAACATGCGTGTTTGATGGAACCATAAACATGAATAAAAATGTACTATCACCACGGTTAAACAAGGCGCCGATTTTGTTCGGTTATAATGCGGGGAATCGAAGATTGCATGACCACGAAGGGCGAAAACCAATTTCTTGTGTTTCTTGTTGCTATTACCAATCAACATAAGGAATTGCTTATCTTGGGAAATGACAAAATGACTTGCCAACGAATGGACATTTCAGGGAGAAAGTATTTCTATAAACAAACATAAAGATGGTGGGTAATTACATGAGGAAATAAATACAATTACTGCACTTACTATACCATGGTATAGTTTAATGAAAATTTGGAAATCTATTAAATTGTATACTATGGTATTAATAACAGATTCCCACTGTTCAAGAAATATTCATTGTTTATATAGAGTGAAGCAGAATATAGTGTTACCGTAAGTTGCTTTTAGCCAATTTTGCTAAACCAGTTTGAACGTAAAGCCGTGTTTGTTATTTAATAAGCGATGTTTGCGGACGAAGAAACTTATCGTAGTGTGCCATTTCATTTCAGATTCCACAATGTGCGAGCCAAACTACGATCTAACGCTTTGCTGGCCGGCTGCATCCTTCAACACCACCGCCGTCCTGGAATGCCCCAACTACGACTTCTTTGAGGCTGGAAGTAAGTTTTACAGAACAATCTTTACCGAAATGCGTTCATCAAAACAACATTTTGGTCAATATCGAGTTTTCGAACAAACGCTAAAACGAAAGCTACTTGCATTTATCCACTGCAATTTGTAGTAATCTAACGTTGTAAACTGGATATTTATAATCGTTGCACGTATTTTGGGATTCCAACCGCAGATAGCCTGACGAGATACTGCAGTTCGAACGGAACGTGGGATCAAGGGAATTACAGCTTGTGCTTAGGGAACAATCCGCCCAAACCACCGGATCTAGACGGAGCTACAGAGGAACAACTAAGGGTAAATGTGTTCGCTATAAAATCAATGTATCTTTCCTTCTTTAAAGTCCCCCAATCTTAAGAGTGAAGATAAGGCCAATTTTAATCTTCTCTTTATTAGAACAGGGTAATCGCCCACCTCATCGTTTGTGGTGTGCATGTTCGTTAGGTCATGGCGATAGTACCCTTGTAACTTTTCAGAAACGAAAATGAGAGTATGTTACGCAAAATCCACCAAGAAGGGTTAGTAATACGTACGTTTCTTTATCCCTTTTTGTCGGTTTGTTGTTAGTTACATCATTTTACCTTAAACTTTTACGTGAAGAATGGACAATGTGGCAATTCGCTCACTGTCATTGACAAGTACCGAAATACTTTGAATTTTCGAGATAACGTCCCCAGTTTGTTTATACGTCTCTTTGACGTATTTGGAAGATACGTACAGGAAGATACTTATATGCAAGGATTATAGACGATTTAAGCTGCTTAAAAGCTGCTTATACCGACCATTTCCTGTGCATTTTGCCGACTTGGAAGTCAACTTCTAGCAGAAGATTTTGCTATTAATGTCAAAAGGAAGGTAATTACAATAACCATTGTGCATCATTTCTTTGTCAGTTTCACATCAGGGTTATAGAAAGTGCAAATCTCATGCGACTAATTGGTGTCTGTCTGTCGTGGGTTGCCCTTGTGGTGGCGCTGTTCATCTTCTCATCATTTAGGTGAGTGAACAGAGCAAACTTACTGGTAGTATAGGATCATGGTTAATACAGCATTCCAAAAACTCATCTGGAGACGATTGGTACTGTGTATAGGCCGAATGCGTTTGTGTTTTATTCGCGTGGGGGATTCGTTTCGTGAGTGCGGTCGTTAACAACAAATTGTTTGGTTGCACGTTGTCCTTTTTTCGACCTTTTCTCCTACGAAGTCGTCACGGCTCGTTTCCAATTGCGTTGCCGCATCCATCAATCTGCATCGTTTCTTTCCTCGGCGCTACTTGTGTACTTTATTCAACTAGCCGCCGATTCATTATGCTCGTCTTACTCAATAGTAGTATTATTTTATCAGTCTACATGGACGATATGGGCACGAATATTTATAGGAAAATAATAGATGCAGTAGATTTTCCAAAACAAGTATAACAAAAAATACTTCCATCGGCCAGGGAACCCAATGCATAAAATATCTCTTTGAAAATTTCGAAAGAGGAAAGATAACACCGAGCACAGTTAATCTCAGCTGACAACTCTCTGGTTAAAGAGAGATATGCAAAGAGCTCATTCCACTTACCGCTGATATTAGGGTAGCTCTTATCATGGTCAAACCAATCCATATACTACTTATGTCGTATGGACGGAATTAGAACGGGTCGATGCGGAGACAATGTGCAGGAAATGCTGTAGCCTGGATTAGCAGGACATGCAGCCGCAAAGTGGCAACCTAGTTTACATTGTCAATACATTAACAATAAATATTCAACAGAGCGTTGGAAAGAGCACATTTTGAAATTAAGATGAAAGTGTATGTACAAATCACCCAACCGTGTACAACATAAATCTAATAATATTATGTGCTATGTTCTAAATCAAAACAAGTTGGTCACGTGACTTAGCTGAAACATAGTCTGTTCCGGTCAAACGTTTTACTATAGTACATGGTTGGATATTATATCTAAATTGTAAAGGCTCTTCCTTATTATCACAATTATCCAAATAATGTGTTTGTGTACAAAACAAATCGGTACGTACCTGCAACGTATTTTCTTACATTTTAGATTATTAGGCTAGTCTGTGTTTATTGAAATCACGAGAGCTGGGAGAAAATTTGTTTTTTGGGGACAGTATTGTTTATGATGACATGGAGACAATGAGCTGTCATTGTTTATGTCGTAACATTACATGTTATGGGATTTTCTATACAGTGTACGCATCGAGACTTCTCCTATTGGTGATCTCCCGGTGTTTTCATCTGTCATTGCAGAAGCTTGAATTGTAATCGAATCAAGATTCACAAGAACTTCTTCGCCGCCTTTCTTATCCGGATGACATTGGAGGTCATCTTGGTCGCTGATAAGAGATACCGGGACTTCAACATTCGCTACAAGGGGATCGATGTTAAAGCTATTCATCTTACGGTAATTACACTAGGGGTGTCCTAACTGGTTACTGCGACAAGCAGCTCTATAGCTCGGTTGGTTAATTGGTCGCTCAGACAGTTGGTTTGCTGGTCGTTCGGGATGGTCGATGAGTCCTCAAAAATAGAGGACTATTTTTAGCTGTTTAAAACATAAAGTGGTAATAGGTAAGGCGTTATTATTCCTTAAACGTACAAGAAATTGGGAACTTTGTTAAGTATGTTAGCTTCGGTTCAAGTTTAGGTTATATTTTGCATAAGCGATCATCGTTCTAGGGGCTGTGGTGCCCATTTCTGAAGGTTCTTTATAATTGTTGCGAAGACAGGTCAGTAAATGGATGTTTAATTGATGTATCAGATGGAACCTGACGCCCACTACAGCTGTATGTTGATTCTCTTTACCGAAGATTTATTATTCGCATTGATTGTTTAAAAGGCGGGGCTGTGTGAGTCTTTTGAGACGATCAGGGAGTATGGTAGACTGTCTGCATTCTTCTGGATGTTCATCGAGGGTCTGTATCTCACATGTCTCGTCTCGGCAAACGTCTTCGGGAAGCCAAAATTTCGCATCTACTACTTCATAGGCTGGTGTAAGTTTAAGAACACAAACACACAATTATAGATCTTTTCTCAAACGATTATGATTATTTGTGAGCTCATGGTGACGTCTTTAGATAACGAATTGCATCATACCCGCAACCAATATCTGAAAGCATTTTAATGTCATTGAGACACGAAAGTGTTAACGTTAAAACTTTGTTCCGATTATCCCTATATCCTACCTTTAATTGGATCTTTCGGTCGACACCTGAAGTTGAAATAAGAAAAAACACATTAAATATCGGTATCGTGGGGTTTTCTATAGATATGTATGACTTTAGTATAGAGTAAATGCATAATAGGCTGTGAAATGTCATTGGTGATGCCAATACATGTAAGAGCGCCCTCTTTCAGTAGATGTTTCCACATAATTATCATCTTGGTGTGGCATAATGAATTAACGGTGCCCAATAGGTTGACCTAAACAGGTAGGTTTTCCCAAAAATGTTTGACGTTTTCTGATGTCCAAACAAACTTGATTTTATTGATTATATGAAATAGTGTATAGTCACCACTCGTGCACACAGAGAGGGCATACTGTTAAGGGACATTATTCTAGAGAAAAGTTACAGTGGGAGGAAGGTCCACAAATAAACACACACGGATCGGTTTGTTTTTGCAGTTCTACCCATCCCGATTGTCGTTTCGTGGGCTATTGCAATGCATCTGACAAGCGTCGAACGGTAAGGAATAGGCTATTGAGAAGTCACGTTGTTTGGATAGCGGTACCGCAGAAAACAAACTGAAGAATATCTGAGAGCAACGTAAAACGTCCATTTTATCTTCACCAAGGCAGTTATACAGTAATAGAGAGGTTTCACACGTCTACGTGTACAGATACATATCCGTTAACGTCTCACGCGTATGGTAAACAATAATCCGTTGCTACCGTGTATGGTAATATTTGTGTACAACGTCCACGTCACAAAGCACATAGTGATGACGTATTCGTACGCGTTACATTATTCGCGACAATGCGAAACCTCTATACATGTACTTACTTATTTATACAACGTTTGCTGATGTATACAACGTTTGCTGATTTATACAACGTTTGCTGATTTATATGCGTATAACTAAACTTTCGTAGTTACGCCAAGTACTATGTGACATTTTCAGCTCTTTTTGGATTGTTTAAACTAGACGCGAGATGTCATTCGCCAAATCATTAAGAGGAAGATAGATTACCTCGGCTCTGTTTTGTGAGCACACAAGACAGTTCCAATTGGTGGGTCGATCTTTCTCGTTGTGACCCGCGGCGTCACGGCGGTTCGCACGTGACTTTGGAAGAATCCGAGTTGAGGGCCGGCCCGTCCGTCGCCTCTGGTGCCAATCACAACAGGCGAATAATAGCCTACAGCGACTATAAACCCTCGCTGGGTTTTTTGTGGACGTTTTAGAAATGAAGGATGTCTTTGCGTATAACGGGGTCTTATAGCGAATTTACGCTGTTTTTGTGATACATTCGTATGTGGATGTATTACATTAAAACGCGTCTTATGAAATAAGATGACGGATCGAGGTTTAGCGACGTGTCTTTCGTTCTGACTGAACGGGTCACACTTAATCTAAATAGACCAGTCGTAAACATCTTGTACCTGTTATTTCTCCATCCAAGCTATCTGGCGGTATAACTTGATACGCGGGACCAATTCTCAATTTTGTTATTGTGTCACGCGTGTCAATTGCAGGGATACTTCTCTCTTGGCGCATTTCGTCGTAATACCCCACTCAACCTCCACCCTCGATCAACAATACGTTGGATCGTTGGAGTTTTAGAGCGAGAGACTAGGAATTACGGAGAAGAGCTTAATGCACGCGGTGCAAACACACCTCCAAGTTGTAGCCCGGGGCAGGTTCAATTATACAGCACTCACCATCCGCTCAAGGTAGTCGAGCAACGGGAAAGCAACTAGCATCAGATGCACTTTACGTTTATCGTTACGTGCTATCAGGAGACGCGAGCAAAATAGCAATCCCCTTCCCTCTATACGTATCCACCCACTCTTGCCTCTATTACTACCATTACTACCCCCTCCGTGAGCGCCAATACTGTAGTAATATAGACCACGTGTAGCATACCACAGGTTTCACTTCGCCCCAAGCTCCTGAGATGTCTGTGCCGTGATAATTTCAACGATGCTTGTTTGCATTGTCACCAATTAGACTGGCAAATGTATACCTAATAAGGTTGTTTATACATTAATGGCTTATTACTAACTTCAGAGCTTTTGTCACTATAAAGCTTTGATCAAGAAAACTGTATGTTACTGAATGTTATGCAGATTACCTTTGAGGTAAAGATTATTAACGTGCCGTACCTCAGGTTAGGTCTATGTTCTATATGAGTTGAAGACGTTTGAAACCAGTTTCTTTAGCATAAGCAGACGAATAAGAGAATTGACACAGTGTTGACCGCGAATCCTACTGGTGTAGTAGTGGTTGGTCTGATTTATGATATTGTGGAAAGGAATGAAACATTTGGAGGCCAGTGAGCGTCGTCCATCTTTCGTGTCCGAATGGTTTGTCTACAGAGTTGGCTTGATGGGAGTTAGTCTCAATGCGTTACTTTGAAATTGTTCGTCCCCTGTCAGTTAAGTAGTTGCATTATCGACCCGCGTAACATTGCGATTAAACTCTTCCTTTCGGTAGATTTACTGGAAAACCAAAGTTGTCTGTATAACCTTGCCCTAAAGATAAGTGTTAATTGGATCGGCGTGGGCGTTCGAGGTTGTGAGCAACACGAATTGAGGCATTATCGAACTGTTGAACAACATGGATCTCACGGTTCAGCGAATACAATCCATTAACTGTTTAGTGTGTACACTACGGATGGTAAAGTGGATGTTACTGACAACCTGTTTCAGAACTAGACCGCAACAGAAAGTGATCCAAATTAAGACACGTACGGCGTCCGACTATGTAACCTCTAGCTGTATTGGTGTGTTTGCGCAACCCGGTATATTCTCTGAGGCATCGTGTGAAGGACCTGGATCGGATAATGGACATTACTCGATTGTCATTCCCACCCTTTAACGACTAGTCTCTTTGGTCTGTCAAACGGGGACTTCGTTCTGTCTATCAATGTGGGCGAAGAGACCCATTGTGTGCTTATACTTACTTGTCCACCCCTGTGGCACATTCGCTCGTGCTCTAGCTTCAAAATAGCGAGGAGTAGACGTTAGTGTTTATATATTGTATGGCGCTCGTTTGTCGAAGCCGGGAAGGGTTCACGGCAGGGTACCAGAGTATCTTTATTATAAATATAAACATCACATACTCTCACAGATGCTGGAAAGATCATGTGGTGTCGAATTACTACCTGATCATCGAGGTCCCAAGAAACGGAGCAATAATCGTAAGTCGCCTTTTCCGAGCAACCTTTCCCTGCACTACAGCAAGCACAGTGTTCCCTGTAAATATCATTGACTAAAACAGGTACAACCTTTTCAAAATCTTTTCGGGGCCTTGGTGTGGACATTAACAGCATAATTAGCTTTCTTTTTCTAACACAGCTGTGGTCCAACAGGACGACTATCTACTCTTGTTTTGCTATTTCTGTTTGCAGATAAACCTGCTCTTTTTAGTAAACATCGTCCGCGTCTTGGTGACAAAGCTTCGGGAGAGCAATTCCAGCGAAACCAAACAGATAAGGTAACACTGATGATTCGTTATTCCAAGTACACTGCCCCCCAAAAGCTTGCAAACGTCATCCATACAGGCAGTGCTAAGCGTTCAGTAGCAAAATATTCACATTTTCAATAGGGCCTATAGGTATTGAACATTCATGCTGTGACAATATTTAGATTCCCTTTAAAAACGTTATGTGATTCTTTAAGAAATATTCTTGTTATTGAAGACATTAGCTATCTTTTGAGCTTAAGCACTTATTAGTCTAGCAGTGGGAGTCTGTGCGTTGAACACAGAACTTGCGCCCGAAAAGGGCCAATTCCCGAATTATGTTTCTTCGTTCTACCTCCCCAGGAAAGCTGCAAAGGGCGCGGTCCTGCTAATCCCCCTCCTGGGAGTGGCCAATCTAGTCTGGTTTATCCCCGAGCCTTCCACCTCTGCCGCAAAGATCAGCATCATCCTCTACTACTTCTTATTCCTGTTCCTCGACGCCTACCAGGGCTTCTTTCTCTGCGTCATGTACTGCTTCCTAAACCACGAGGTTTGTTTGTGTGTAGTTAAATAGTTATCCATCTTGTAGGGCCTTAATAACTGTACCACAAGATGGCTACTATCATGTAGGGTCTAGGCCTAAAAGAGACGACAAATAAATAATAGCTAATGATAGATATGAAACATATTGTAAAGCAACATTGGTATTTCCTATAATGTCCTCGAAGGTGGTCTTTAGATGTATCGTGTACACATTGTTTGTGGCGTACGTAAGCTTGTAGTTGGTTTCAGCTTTAGACTGTGAGAATAGAGGTATAATAATATTATTTAGGGTCACCATTAATTCAGCTGCAATTGTATCCCTAGTTTAAACGCGTAAATGTACGTGTAAAAAGCACGCTGGTTGTAACATTTAAATAAGATCTTTTCTTTGCATGTTCTGTTGATCAGGTGAGAATGACAGTACACCGTAGGTGGTCCACGTGGCGCAACTATAGAGACCCTCTGTTGAGACGTACATCGGTACTGACCTCAACGTCGGACGTAAGTTTTGCCAGCCTACAACACGAGCCATTGTCAAACACCTAGTGCGCCCTCTTTTGATGATATACATTAGAAACGTAAATATATTGTCAGAAGCGGGCGCTGTCACGATACTCTCTCGAAGGTTATGAAATTATCATTGAAAATACATTCAAATTTCTTTGCAATAATTCTGTTTCTAGATATCCACACTGTCGTACTCGAATCCCGCACGTAATTCGTAGTGACTCTGGCGTCAAAATGTGGTCAAAACTCACTGTGCTACGCATTTTGTCCCAAGTATTATGCTATAGGAAATACAGTACCGGTTTAAAGGGCATTACGTTCAACCTAACACGTGTGGACTGTCTTTAATAGGGCGACCGCCAACCTTAACAGATTCAAACGCCGGAGATTTGTTTTCATAGTAACCGTTTCCATAGTAACCGTTTGTGTTGCCATTTTCTTCTTCCAAGATGATGAGTACAACAAGAGGACCGTACAGGCCTTCGCAGAAAATGAATGGTTCAGCAGGAGAATATGTAAGTTTCATATCATCCAAAGTGACGACAACTGACCGCAAAATGTGAAGTTTATGACTCGAACTGCGCCGTAGTGTCGCGACGGTACACGGTTCTGGCGTACATTCAATATTTGTAGTATGACGTGAAGTTTAGTAATTGCCAGTGCCAAATACATGGTATTTACACCTCGATAAAGATATAGGGTGTATATTTATTGACAGTTAACTCTACAAATAATTGTGAGTAAAAGCTCATGCTTTCTAACGATTATTTTTTTGTTATAAAACAAATAGGAAAAATCACCCTTGGATTTATGTATACAGTAGGAGCCCTTATGATCAATTTCCATTGCTGGGTAGTACATACAGAATAAAGCGTTTGGACAGTGTATTTATAACATCTACAAAGAAATGTGTCAACAGATGCACAGTGAGCATTGCACGAAACGCTGCTACCAATTTCGAAACTGACAATCCCGGCCCTGAAAAAACAAGTCAAACAAATAACTCTAGTTTATGAACATAGTATTTTGGAGCTAAAGATCGAAACGACGCACTAATTGGTTGTTTATCTGCCCAGATTGCCTTGCTGCTATTCGTAACTTCGCAATTCTGTTAATGTAAACTTTAGGCGCAGATAGTTCGTGTTACATGTATATTAGAAACTATCCGTCTTTATTTGAACAACGTTGACTAACACCAGAGGCTTCTTTTGAGCCGACGTTCTTCTCTCCTATAATCGCTAATTTCGGGTTATCATTTGCCGAGTTTGAATTCAAGATCCTATTGTTTCTATCTTTACCACACAGTTAAAGATGGCTGCGATTGATGAAATGAGCAGTACGCATGCTTAATGACCTGACCTTTCAGAGACAGTACATGTGCCCCAGCCGATGGTGATAATAGTGACTGCAGGACGCCGTCAACCGTGAACAAACCAATAATGTGCTAGTCAATTACAATATTGTAATAGTCTTAGTTAAAGAGACCCTCTAACAGAAAGTGTCCCGAATTGCTATGTATTGTGTTGACTTCACAGCCTACCTAAAATAGTGTAACAAAATTGTTGGTACCCGCCACGGGGCTAATTCTGAGAACATCACGTCAAAGTTGAAGGGAAAACAACTTGTGTGCGCGTGTTTTTGTGCAGGTGTGTTCCCTGTAAATATCAGTCGGTACATCACTTGTCTTATGTTCACAAGACTGTGGTTCAAATCCCGGTGAGGTCCCACTCATCCCTACATGTTTTCGGGGTAGTTAAATTGTGTACCATTTCTTGTGAATTAGATGAGTACCGGCAGGAACCAGCGATGAACCAGCTAACTTGTCCTACCATGTAGACTTTGACCTCTGCATGATATTTTCTAATTTATTCAAATTTATTCAAATGTCATATATACTGACTAAATGAGTCAATGCACACAATGTTATATCTTTAATGACAAGTGGCCTTGCGTTTGAAAAGAAACCACTGTGCTGTACATTGACGGGACGCAGCTGAATAAGAATCGTAGCACAAAATGAGTGTATTTCTTGCAGCAAAATTGTGTATAGTTGTACATATATATCTTAGGGAATTGTACATATCATTTTTATTTTCAACGAGAGATATTAAAATGCAGCCGTCTGTTTTTAAACACAAAGTTTTACTTAATATGATAGTAAGACCAAAACGATTACAGTCAGTCTCTGGTCAGCGCGCGCCAATATTTTTGAAAGCATTTAGGGGGGCACGTTTTAGTTAGCGTTTCATGAAACCAGCGTTCTTTCTCGATTGGCATTGGAATGCATTCACCACACTGGCACCACGACGTTTAGTTCATCAGCTACGGGGTGGTATGGCTCATTTAGGGGAACAAACGAAACCTAAGCAACATAAACATGTATAATAGCAAGGATAGAACGGTAGCTTTCACTTTGTAAATCGAATTTTATATTTACCCCTCCCTGCTCTTGGATTCTACAAAACCGTTAAAATTGTATTTTCTTACATGCACAAGATTTGTTTCTAGACGTATATTTGGAATAGCCATGATAAGACATGTTTTGGCCGTTCCCCTCAAATGAGCCATAAACCCTCATTTTTAGATCTCAGTTGGACTAGTTGGAGTAGGCTTTACAGTTGATATGTCAGGTGGTGCTGATACGTCACTTACAATCTTAGTTATAACCGTCTTTAATTTAATTTAAGATAAAATGATATTAATATATACATGTATAGTACTAATATAATTGTGAATTCATTTAAAACAAGAATATGTGTTAAACAAAATGTGTCCGCTCTGCAAATATTACATAATTTATTATTGACTACGTAGCATTATTACTATGTATAATTTATATTGGCAATTTTGTGGTTTAGAATCGGCTCATTCGGATTTCTATATCTATCACTTTTTTATTGAATTCAACCATTTTGTAAATTAAATTTTC
>JAVCKS010011149.1:0-16200 GCA_032273685.1 Pteraster tesselatus
GATCCAAATGTTCGTGTGATACAGATCTCTTCTCCAGTAATTCGTGTTATTGAGCTATCGCACTACGTTAAACGAAACTGAACGTCGCCTATCAAGACTACGCGCGGCGCGGCTCGTGCCGCTGCTGCGGTTGGGTATTACCGTATTACGCAACGTGTACATGTTTAGGGTATCTATGCAACGGGCGTATCGAGATTCTGTTTATGTGGAAGTCTCTGTCGGATGATCGTAGTCGGATCGTAAATTGCGCAACACGCTTTAAAAAAAGAACACGAAATATCAACACTAAACTATATGCACTGCATAATATTGTTACAATGTTTGTATTAATTTAATTATTTCACTTGGAAGACATTATTAAATAATTTACCTTCTACATGCGTCAATGTACACGTAACCACCAGAAATCTAATTACACCATGCACTTAAAAAGTAAAACAAACCGTACGTTTGCACTAAGTTCTTATTACTTTGTTAACCCGAGCCATTGAAAACGACTGTCGGTTGTGTTTTACTCATGTTTGTTTCTTTGTTTTGTGCGTGTTACCGTACTTAGCCGGATAGACGAGTTTGCTACAAAAACCAATTCTGGCCCGATAGTGCAAAAAAGGGTCGGATGTTGAAATCCCTATTTGTAAAGTTTGGACGAACATAACAATAATAACAGTGATTTAAAAATGTGGACAGCGATCCTTCTCATCAGTAGACGACTTTGTTTTCCCCAAAAATAATGACCTAAGTACACGTTATGTATGGTCTGGTCACAATTGATTAGATTTGATGTTCGGTATGCCAAGAGCTCGGACGTGGAATGGATGACTCGTCGTTCTCGGATTTTAGATTAATAAACAAAACCCTAACGTCTAATTCTGGGAGTTTACATTTATCTTAAGCTTAATGTACACCATCTAATTGTGTATTGCAAATCAATGCATCAATACTATAGTGCGCGTTTCTAACTGTAACCAGCTGCTCTATAATAGCTCGCTTTGCCGGTTGGTCGGTCGGTCACGGAAATTTGGCACGGCGATCAAGTGTGTGTTTGAAGGTGTGTGTTTGTATTCATGCAAATTGACTAAAATTGGGCGTGGCAGTGGTAGTTGTCTATCACAAAAAGGCGCTCAAATTCAAAATTGATTCACAGACTTGCACACGATTTCGTGGAAAGGTTTGTCATGAGCTAAAGAACAGGTGATTCACTGAAGCTCGTTCTTGTATGTGTTGCTTTCTTAAGTTTAGTATGTCAACCCCGTATTTCCATCAATGTAGGTATCGGATTTTTGTTCAAATTCAGTTTGGATAGTTGTATGGATTTCCTATATCTGCAAACATTCTGATATTAAAAATTGCGGTTCTGGGTTGGGATTATTATAGTCGTTGAAATTGTCAAAATTCACCTAGTGAATTTTATAAAACCAGTCATGTCTTAATTTTATATACCAGTTGAAGCGAATTGCAATGATACATGCCATTTCGTTCATTTGTGTACGCCCAAGCATATACCAATGGATTATAATAATTTTGGTGCCGAAATGTACACCCATCCGAGTAAAATGATGAACAAAAATGTTTCCTTCAGAACATTTTCTAAAACTTATAGGATGTAAAACGACTCACAACTGTAGGGAATTTGTCATGATGTTTATTCCTAATTTGCATGACAATTTACAAAACGCAGATGCAATTGTATAAGTAGGATTACACAGTAAAAAGTAAACTATTCAGTAACTATACAGTTTACATTAAACAAATTGATATATATGCGATCTATTAAGATGAAATAAAGATGAACTCGTAAATAAAATGTAGTATACGGTTTGTTTATAATAATTAGCGATACATAAATATGAATAAACATCACAACTTAGCTGAGAATGTTTAACTAAATTTGAAAATTAAATGACATTGTCTAATGATTCTAATATAATCCTATAAAAGTAGTATCTTAGAAACGAAATATCAATTTACAATACAAGTGCTTTATCGCATCTTTATGATTCTCATCTTATCTTAATAGTTATTCTCATTGTTGTTGTTGTTGTTGTTGTTTGCCTCTGCGCAGCTCACGTATAGTGAGCTAGCGCCCCTCCCGCGGGAGGGTTGGCCACAAATGTGGTCCCAGGAGGTAGGGATGCGTCAAATTTCAGACTAAGTCTGTCAGGACCACCACGTGAAGGCTGGCGCATTAGACCCTTATTCTTATTGTCCTCATTAACATCACAATTCTCAATATAATTTTCATCATCATCATCCTTATCATCCTCATCATTCTCATCATCCTCATCACCATTCTCATCTTTCTCATTATTCTCATCGTTCTCATAATTTTCACCATTCGCATCAGATGCATCATGCTTACCATTCGCATGAAACGCACCATTCTCATCACCCTTATCATCCTAATCATCTTTGTTATTTACGTTATTCGTCTCATCATCATTATAAGTCTCATCGTTCTCCTCATCCTCAATATCTTCACTATCCTCGTAATTTTCATCTTTCTCATAATTGTAGTCATCATTATTCTCATATCCTCATTTTTGTCGTTCTTGTCATACTGAACCATTCTTATCATTCTAAACGTCCTCATAATCCGCATCATTGGTATTATCCTCAATATCCTCGTCATCCTTAATATTCCCATCATCCACAGTATCCTAATTCTCCTCGTTATCCGTATCGTCCTAATTATCCTCATCGTCATCCTCCAAACCCCGCTCATTTTCATATTATTGCCACCACCAATTCTGCATATTTACTCCTCGTACTAATCACCCTCCTTCCTCTCTTCTTCCATCTGTCCATACATTAATGAAGCACCTCACAGATTTCATAGAGGTAATCATCGTTGTTCTTTCTTCTGTTGCCTCTGCGCTGCCCATGTATTATAGTGAGCAGCGCACCTCCCGCGTGAGGGTGGGCCACGAATGTTGTCCCAGAAGGTAGATATGCGTCAATTTGCAAACTAAGTCTAAGACCCTGCTTTGGACCCTGTTCTTTCTTCTCTTCATCATCATAAATCGTCATCACCACACCACATCATCATTATTATCTTTATATTCATCACCATCGTCACCCATGTCATATTTTCGCTATTCTCAAGTTGGTATCATTTGTATCTGTCTCATCTATATCATTCTTCCTTGATTTTCTTATTTTCATATCCTCCTAATTCTCCTTATTACGTAGTATTTTCTTTGTTTTTATCACCATCATAATTATTCTCACTAGTTTTATCTTCACTGTTATTAAAATTGTTTTCGTTCTGTTCATGCTTGTGTTTTTTCTTCTCTCTTTCTCAATTGTGCACAAATTTCCCATCGAGCATTGACCCATTGTTTGTTACTATCATAACCATTGCGATTCTTTTGATCATTATATAATTATGTCATTATAATCGTCAAATTATCCTCATCGTTCCAGTTCACACTAAATATCTTAACCATTGCCACCATTCGTCGTCGTCGTCAAGATATTCGTAATTAAATGTAGCAATGTATCCCGACCATCCTCGTCATTCTCATCTTTCTTAATACTAGTCATTATACTAGACAGTGTAGTGATCTCAGCTCCATTTACCATTCATGCGTACTGCTCTTGCACAAAAGGGTATTACGTATCAGGGCCCTAAATATTGGAATTCCTTAAGTCATGACCTCAAAAGTGTTAACCGTCTGCCTTTATTTAAGAAGAAACTTAAATGTATCTTAATTCAAAAATATTTTAATACTTACTAAATTTTCTTATTTGTGTAGATAGTCTCTTTTGTTGTATATGTGCATGATATGTTTTTTTGTTATTTGTCTTGTCCTGTTTTTATGGTTTTTTTTTTTTTTTTCAAAAGAACTGTAATGTGATAAACGTTTATACTTTGTGTACACACAATGGGCGTCTTCACTCGACAAGCTTGCTTTTTGAAGACACCCACTGCTTAACCTTATTTTTTTCATTCCAAAATATTGTCATGACATGGTATTTGTTTTGTTGATTAAGTGGAATAAATAAATAAAAAATAAACGCTAAATAATTATCTGATGCATCCTCCTCATTATCTGATTATCATCGCTGTCCTCACAATCCTGCTCCACCCCTCCCATTCTCATAATGTAGTTACTCCTCAGGTTGCTCTTTATCTTACGTATATTGTTGATTGCATCAATCCACCCTCATATTTCTCATCATTCTCTTTCTAATGACATATCCAATGTTTACTGTTAATCGTACACAACTGGCGCTAAATAACCGTCCTATGTCTATCAGTAAACCCATACATTAGCAAATTATGCCACAATTATTATTATGGAAAGCATGTGCTCTCTGCATCCACGCAGTGATTTAAACAGATTAACATATTTTGACTGTGTACTGCTTAATTATCTAAATAGTATAGACAATTATAAATATTTGAATACTCGTTAACTAGTCGTAATTGAGCTTTTTAACAAAATAAACCAAGTCATGAGATCGCTGCCAATTACAATCAGAGAAGACTGCCGGCTAAAATGAGTTTGCTACTGTTTTGCTTTTAGCCAAATATTCACTGCTCTAAAAATATTTTATCTTAGCGTTAAGGTAAGCAATGCATACCCGATACTTATCCCAATACTGAGCATACATATTTTGGGAAATTTATTATTTGGAAATAGCGAGGAAGATTTGATTTTTAATATCGACATGTTAAAAAATCTACATTTACATTTATAACATCTAGTGTTAACATTCTCATAATATTTTAGTAATTACTTCTAACGTTTTTAAGGGGCAACAGCTGTTAGTCTGCCCTCTTACTTTAGAATAGAGAACCGATGTTTTCTCAAATTATTCTGATCGCCGTTTAGTAAAGCGATGTATGGAGATGTTTTGCGCTTTCGGCAAATTAAGAAAAAATATTATTAGATAATATCAGTTTCAGTACTGATACACATTAATACTTTGTATATTTCAAGGTACGGTACCAAAGTGCTCTTATCACGGATATCATAGAAATGAACATTTATATCACTGATCTCTATAGAAATAAATAGCGTGTCTCTTATGGGAGCCAATGCAGTCATTTGAAGCCAAGGATCCACCATCTTATATGAAAAATAACAGGCAAAAATGAATCCATTAATAGTCCTCTCACAGACCCACGGAGATTATCAACCGTGGAGATTATATATCGTGCATAATGTAAACACGTAAACGTCAAAATTGTTATAGTTGTTGTATCAACAAAAGGCAATTTTGTAAGAACAGTAGTTAATATCATTTAATCCGGTGAAGGGATAGATGGGCGGGGAGGGGAGGGCCTGGTTGGGGAGGGGTTTTGGGAGGGGGTTGTTGGGGGGGGGGTAGGCTCACCTAACAACAACTCTAACCCAAACGCTAACCCCTTCCACCCTCCTACCCACTCCAACCCCTCCTTCACAGGGTTACATAATGCCGTGTGTTTATTTAACCCGGCAACGCCGGATGGGTGGTCTAATATTTTAACAGAAATAAGTATACGAGCAATTTAATTATTTATAAATACTCTTTTCAACTAACTTTTTAGTGTCAGTTTGTCACATCAAATCCACTGGCACGTTTGCTCATTGCGTTTGAGAAAGGATGTTTCCTAGCTATCTGGTGTCTTATAGTGTCATAGCCTCGTTCAATTATTTAGATTGATTAATCAAGGTGCAAGGCACACATATTATAATCAATTAGTTATACAAACATTATTTAAGGAGTTATATTTACAAATATTTAGCAAATTTTGCCAAGATCATCTATAAATGATTTATAAACTTATAATACAATCGGATCAAGAATTACTTATTGTACACTATAAATGTCTAAATAAAAAGGTTAGCGTTAATTGTAAATAATTACATGACATTATACTTGTGTATAAATAATAAAATAGTCCGTATCCTTGTTATGTAATGAATATGTAAATAAAGGAATTTTGTATGGAATTCAATTTTTTTTTACACTTGGCGCCTTATAGTTTTTCATTGATATGTATTTATTACAAATTCGCTCATAATTTGTCTTTCTTCCCCCAAATCTTCCTTTTTGGACTTTCTTGGCCACCATTGTGACTTCCATCTTGGAAGAAAACCTGAATTCGTTTCAGGATTAAAAAGATGTAAAAACATGATACAGATCTAGGAGTGGACGTGGAAGTGGTCTTACCTTCTCTATTACTAGATTACTAGTGTTCGAATCACATACTAACTTGCGAATTGGGTTTACGGTACCCAAGTAACACCACGAGGTGTTACCATCGTCATCTACAATACAATGTTAGTAATGACAATAAATTTGGCTTTTTTTGGTAACTGGAGTCAGTCAATCTTTAGCACAATCAATTTTATCATAGTATATTTAAAAAGATACATTGATTATAATGAAAAACCTTCACTCAGCACGCAACAATAATGAAGTAACAGTGGCTATTGAACGATAAAAAACACACATTGGCTTATAGCAACCACACAACCATGTGACTGTCTAAGTTAATAAATTTGCCGTTAATACATTTGGCGCATATTCATTAAAAAATATTAACGAATAGAACAGTACAAGTAGGATTTGTTTGCATAAATAATACAAAGATATTAAGTTCACTCAATATAACTATTTTATGACGTATTTACAACAAGCAAATACTTCTGGCCAATAGAGATCTGGCTATAATCTATAACTATTATAAAATAATGTGAAAACAAAAGTTGGAAATGCATTCAATAATGATTTTTAACTAATTCATGACCAATTGAGCTCGTGGTCGGATAGGGTAATGTTTACAGCTAGTCTACTGCTATACGACTGTTACGTTAATACAGTCACTTTCTGTAAGACAATTACGATAACTATTATTGTACAATGAATATAACCTTAAAATGTACATTTTCTTCGATATCATATCATTTCTGGAATGGGATGGGTGCTCAAAAGTATTATGTTACATTTTTCTAATTGTGTACAGTAATATAGAAAGGTTTTTAAACAGCTAGTATACAGTAAAACTGAAGGATTGTGGCATGTTTCAACTCGCCATAATATTTTACGCAGAATAAAATACAGTTACTTAACGTGTATTGTATGTGTATACAATATTTCTCTTAGTTTCTTTATAGTTTGTTGAAATAATTTCAAGCGATTGAACAGACTATATTAATTATCAATTTGCGCAAACGAGCAGGGACGCATGCGCATGGCGCATTGCTAATCGGTACTGCGAAGAAAATAACAATGAACACTGGGTGCCTTTCAATACGTCGCGTTTAGACCGCGGCTCATTTCAGTCCTGTCTTGTTTCGTGTTATATAAGCTATAGTCCAATACTTAGTATGCCGTCACGTGACCTCGTGAAACTGTTACAAATTAGTTTCGACCAATAATAATAATATAAGCAATGTGGTGGTTTGTAGCAGATTGGACCGCTACATACCTGTTTTATATAGTCCAATATCCTCGAAACGTACAGAATTAATGCATTAAAATTAGAGCATCTTAAACTAACAAACCGCACAACCGTACATATGTCTACAATACGACACCAAAGCTTTGTATTATTTCTGCCTGGTATGTAAACTTTCTTCTGCGTGGCCAAGCTGAATCTTACTGGCGAATTGTTGAAAACAAAATTGAGAGACTGTGATTAGTATAGTCATGTCTGAGCCCCCTTAGCAGGAAGTAAAAAGTAAAATATTGAGGAATATAGAGTGTATAACTGCCCACGGGCATAGACGAGTAAATATTTAAGACATTTCAAGCATAAGATAATTATAATGGAGACATGTTATACTTCTTTGGACACAAATCTTGATGGTGACAATGATGGAAGATGATTATGTGGATCCCCTCGATGGTACACGCTAGGTAGATCACCCGGTGAGAGGGAATCATTTCTGTCTCCTTTGCGGTTTCCGTCCATATCTCTCAAGTTGACGTAGCTAACATTGTGGCTACTGCCGACGTTATCCGTACAACTCCCCTCAGAAGATGGTCTCAGATGGCTTAAAACTTCCGTACTTCGGCTGAGATGGGAAAGTCTAGAGAGGTTGCACGCTTTGGTGTGCCCCGTCTTTGGAGGATGAGGAAATACCACTGTTCGTTCGTCTGTTGGATGACTGACCGTCAACGTTAGATTCTCAATAGACTTGCTCGCTCTATTATTACTCGTTAGAACACTATCGAAGCTCTTAGACTGGCTGTTTGCGTGGCGGTTAGAGATGTTTGCCGAAAAAGGTCGCCTTCGCTGATTAGTAATGGGACTCTGAAAGCGCTTGTTTTTGATACCGACAGTAGATACTGGCAGCGATGATGATTCGCGAGGGTTTAGAATGTCATCGAGACTTAGTCTAGGTTTGTTGACATTATATAAAGCTTTTTCGTCTTCATAACTTATTGGTCTGGTACCACATGTTGTTCTGGAACCTCGTGTTAAGTCATTTTTATCGCATGGCAGTATGTCCTTGTTCGGTTTGCCATCGTCGTATTTTTCGTCCAGATCGAACTCGCTAAACTTACTCGAAAACTCGCTTAAATTCTGCGAGCCGCGGCGCACATCCAGCTGACTTTCGCTGTTGTTCAATGTTGTCGAAATGGCAGAAGTTCGGCTTCCGCATATGGCGTCGATGTCAGGTAAGGAGGCCGTGGAACAGTTGGTTATGACGTTCCGATTGGGATTAGTCAATTCTCGCTTAGGAAGCATGCGTTCTTGTGGAACACAAGTATCTGTAACAGATGACTTGCTGTGAGTTCGCGGTCGCGCCTGGAGCGCCTCTACCTCAGGTGTGGAACAACCTCCTTCCCTGGCCCAGTCGATAGCATTCATATTGCGTACTTCATCTCGTCTTGAAACGGATGCCTTGGCCTCGTGAGCCAGAAGTTTAGCGCATTCCGTGTAGGCGTTCCTAGCTGCCACCATGAGGGGCGTCATTCCTTCGGCGTTAACATTGTCCACATCCAAACCGAGACGCCGAAATGACTTGGAGAGAATTTCTATCCCCGTGGCGTTCCCTGTCATGGCGCAGTACATCAGGGGCGAGTTTCCGTTATTATCCTGCATGTTTGGATCCACATTGTTCTTGACCAGTTTTCTGATGATTTCGTTGCGATGAAGTTCACAGGCATAGCTTAGCGCCGTACGTCCGACATTATCCACTAAATTTACGTCGGCCTTGTACCTGACGAGTAGATCGACAACTCTGGGCCGCACCCCGTCCTCCTCGATGCGAATGGCGCGTATCAACGGCGTCTTACCATGAGCATCTCGGGAGTTGACTACCGTGTGACTTTCTACAGCGTCCAAAATGAATTTCGCAAGATGAATCTTGCCCTTGACCACGGCATCGTGGATGGCCACCGCTCCGGATACCTGGCCAAGGCTACTTCGACGGTTACGATCTCTCATAGACGGCATGTGAATCATTGTGAGTAGAAATTTGTAACAAAATACCATCAATCGTTCACATTATTGACAAGTTGTTAAATATGTCACTTATATATGTTGATACTAGTGTGACTAGAGACCACACAATCGAGATATAAACAGGCCCAATACATGCACACATTCACTGACTACCGATTTATTGGAGGATAGATTCAAAGTAATAATAAGCAAGTCCATGTCAATGTTGTCTAAGACGATCATGTCGGCAAACAGTTTTCACGGGGAATGCACGTCCTAACGCTTAAAGAGAACGGACGAGTGAGTACACTTAACCGACGAATCTCCACCGTCCGCTGTGGGTATTAGTATCGAACGGCCAACAGCTGTGCGTGTTACAAGGCTCACACGGCTAGCTGGCGATCATAAACAGCAACTGCTTCATAACAGCAGGAATAAAACAAAACGGAAACCAATTTGCTGCTGAACTTTGATTCGATCAGTGAACGGCAGTGTGCGATGTTACCATGACTCCTGGAATAATAACGGTTAGAAAGAAGGATTATTAGAAACCGACGTGTGGGCTGGCATCAACCCATTTATTTATTCATCACAACAGTTAGATCAATCACCGTTTGTTCCACATAGTAATTCCGCAGTAGTTTTTAATATCAAATGTAATGAATTCCCCTGATTGTCCATGAGACGTTCTGGACGATCTCTCGTTGAGGCAGCCGTACCGGTAATACATCTACATGCATATCTAGCAAAGTATTCCTCAAATGTAGGTCAGGAGATATTTTTTCAAATTTCGTTGATTATTGAAACTTGTGACTCACTCGTTGCCAAGGCATTAACGAAACGTGCACGGACCTCTATGACTTGATATCACTGTTATCGTACCGAAGTACTCTCTGGGAGACGGTATAACAATTCCAAAGCAGTAAAATAAAAATAAATATCTCCATGACACAGTTGAGATAATGTTGGCAAAAGCACTGAACCGCAAATATTATCAAATACACCACTGCTCATCTAAACAATTGTATTCTTATTAACGCTCAGTGAGTAGATTATATAAACATATTATTCTCGTAATATAGACAGAATAGTACCTTCTTTAGTGCTAACTCGCATGTGTGCTTCGAGTGCAGGAGGCGAGGATACTAACCAACATTGCGCCGGACTGGTGGCGACGATGTGGCGCTACGATCTGTCTAGCCTGGAGGCGTACATCATCCACGGGAACTCAATCCATTCGTATAGGATGTACTCAACCTACTGCCGTTTCGTACAAGTACGACCGAGTAGCGACAAACATAATCCATCTAATGGACCGGTTGCGTGGTGGCATACCCTGTATTCGTAGCTTGGTGCCGGAATCCAACACTTGGCCTCGTTATGCTCCAACTCCCACCGGAAGGCTTGGTGCAAAATTTCGCCCCGTGTATAACGTTTGATGATTATAACACTAGGTGAATAATTATCTGCACGGGAACTAATTATAATTTGCCGCCCCGTGGTGCACGGCGTGCACACGATGTGCTATCTACTAGTTTGCTGATTCCCTAATTTAATATGCACAAATGCGCTTATTGCGCCAGTAATATTTCATGTGACATCACATCCCTCACTCTCAGCATTATACCCAGTGCAGCGCGCATCCTCCTTAGCAACTACTCCACCGGAGCTAACGTACGCAGTGATTGCGTATAGGCTATTACTTTGATATTCATTGGTCCTTGCTTGGTACACGTACTGTCAAACTTGCATTGTATGCGCAGAACAAGGTGTGTGCACACTGAACAAAATCGACATCACTATCATCTTCTGTGCATCACCGAATTGCTAGTTAGTTAAATATACGGGTTCGTGCGTTGTATTCCATAGATTTGATTGGTTAGCGGTGTGTTTCTTTTTTCTCTATTAGGCCCTAAAGGTGCATTAAATAAAACGTAATTTGCATGTTTTAGGTGCACAACCTTTTGGTACACTCACAAGTCAGTTTTGAAAAAGCTGACGCATAAAACACATCGCATTATGCAAAGCATAGGTGTAATGCAGTGATATTGCTTTCCCTAAAAAACGGACAAAATTTAAACGTGTTATTGATTGGTGAAGTATTTATAGACCTGATAAATGCGTTGTAAATATTGTGTTAGGTTGTAGTACATGTATATACCTATATTGATTCTCCAAATTTGAAATAAAACACCATAAAACAAAAATAACCAATATAAAGTTGTTTAATCCGTAACAAACTGTATCGAGTAGATCAAGTAGATTAATTTGTATGCTCAGATTTATTTTTAAATAAAC
This sequence comes from Pteraster tesselatus, assembly GCA_032273685.1. Classification (NCBI taxonomy): domain Eukaryota; kingdom Metazoa; phylum Echinodermata; class Asteroidea; order Velatida; family Pterasteridae; genus Pteraster; species Pteraster tesselatus. The sequence continues at coordinate 11,687 of JAVCKS010011149.1, forward strand.
AATTGTTGATGTATGTGATTCAAATATTGCAAGATATGTCCAAACCTAAATCCTTACAAAATGTTGTAAATCATTTGATAATATCACTAACATGTTTTATATCACTTTATTTCTAAATATGCAGCACATAATATGTAAATCTTGGCAACCGAAAGTTGCCGCTCGCGTGAATCTTGGCAAAAGACCGCTTAGGAACGTCATCACAGCATGTATCACAGAAATTATAGCGTATATCAACAATAAATTTTGCCTTAAATAAACAACACAAAACGATTCTGTCATTTTAACGATCATGGTGCAGTTGCGATAAGATGCAATTACACATCAACTCTGTGCTTAAAGATTTAACGTGTATACACAGACAAATCGGCCGTTCCCATGCACGGACGGGACGATGTGAACTGATCAGGCCTCGATCAAGATGCGCGAGCTCGGTGTCTTCAAGCCAGTCCCTATTGGCACACCCGTCACTTGGTGCCAAAAGATTGTGATTTCCTCCAGATGTCAGGCAAGCACAGATGTACAGTCGACCTTCGGCAACTCAACCGCTATGCCGATCGAAAGATCCACACCACAACCCAGTTCCCATTCAACGAGGCGTAAGTCGCATCACTTCGTAAGTCGCAACCAGTACCGTGTCGCGCCGCGAGGGTACTTTTCGCAAACTCCTTAAACCCGGCACTTCCAAGCTCTGTCGGTATCACAAGTTTCATAATGGTCTCAACTTTTACAATGACCCCATAATCATCCCACCCCCAGCCCAGTGTATTGCCCGCAGGCAGATGCCTCATTCTGCACAGGTATGACACCAGCCATCGCCGAAATTTTGGCGCACTGCTCACCGTGCAACCGCATGGCACCGTCACGGTCGAGCGCACCAATTATACGGTTTGAAAACGTAGCTTAACGCCCGCCAGTATATACGGCAGCCATTTTTTCAAATTTTAGGCGATTTTAGGACTGAGGCCTGCAATACATTTAGTGTATGAATTATATTACTGTTGATGAATGCTGCGAATCCTGTATGCTTGTATGACAGATTAATTTTGGCAAATCAAACCAACATTCAAAACAACAAGTCAATTATTTTGTAATCTTTGAGCTAAGACCCTATGATCATGTTACCATTTATTTCACCACATTGCTTATGCATGACTGCACTATGATTGTATGCAAATCGTGCATAATGGAAACGTGCATCACATGATAACAGCAAGCTCATTTTAACCAATATCAGGGTAAACATGTAGCTATTTAAAACATGTAGCTGTCACCACGATTCCCTAAATAAAAGTGGTGAGTCCCGGTTCCACACCATTAAAAACCAATTGAATCAACCATCATCACTTATAATCCCGCAACAATCTACTTTTATTCTGAAAGTCTCACTTCGTGTGATTAGCAACAATTCACACGGCATTAATACAATAAACAGTCCTAAAAATATTGATTTATTCTATGAAAAAGGTACCGTATAAATTCCATTATTAAAATATTTACGAATTACAAAACGCCCAAACATGTTTTGATGCGTTTATGTTTAGATGGAGTGATGCGATTTATGAAAGATTTTTGGAGGCGGGCATAGAAGGACGCAAAGCACTCATAAAAACAAGCAAATATCCGCGCAAAGTCTTCTTAAATAAAACCGGCTTATAGTGTGTATAACACACATTCATTCAGAGATCCAAACACATAATTTCTATTTCAGCAAACCTTTAAAAGTATCCTACATTATGTCAGAAGTTGCGGAATTTCAATACAAACACACTAAGCCAAGCTACATGTAACTGGGCCATTTGATTAGCGTGCTAGAGGGATTTTTATGATATCGAGTTTCCATAAAATAAGCTTGTAGCACGCTTAAATAATTAAATCTGTAAACAATACAAGATGCATTATAGAAAGTTGTTTATTATTTTACAGGTTGTCGATGTTATTTTTAACAACTATTGTTTATTCAAGTTAAATTCTTGCCTTTAAAATGTTCAATTGAATTGGATGCATAGAATCGTATCTTTGTCAGCAAATCGAACGGTCATACGATGATTACACGCATTCCCGGATTTAGGATTTACCGCGAAAAGCATTAACGCATTTGGCTAGACGGGGTCGTCTGTAGGGCATCAAGAGTCAATAGTGGACGAGTACGTAGGTTCTATCTTAGTCGCGCAGCCATACCATCCTTTAAACTACCTATTAAATGGTTGTGATTCTGTTAAGTCGGCGAGAATCCGTTTTCTACAAATGAGGAAAGCAGTTTTATTAAAATTTATTTTTAACTAGATTACAGTACTGTTCCGGTATATACTTTGAAATCAAGGTGTGGAGAGATAGCATAGTATGAGGATGCCACGTCACATGGATGGGGGATGATGATAGATGATACATGTAAGCATGGAGGTTCGCAAGACGTTAGCGGTTCGATTTCGACTTGCTAGTTTTCTTCTAATTGTGTCATGCAATAATTATACCCGTTATTGCTACGTTAATAGAGAGGTGGTCTTCTGGGTTTGTAGTTTAACATATATTATACCAATTAACCACATGATATTATGGCCATAATTTATGCTTATGATGATCACTTGTCCCAAGGTTGGTCCCAATGTTTATGATTGAAACGCACACAAAACATCTTAGCACATCATGCATGTCCAGGCTTCAATCGGTTCTGTTTGCGACGCCTGTATGAACTACGTGCCCAAGGGGGGCGTTAAGAAAAGAACACCTCTGGCGTACATATTTAGGTAACTCGTTTGAAGATCTGGTTAATAACAAATAAAAAATTCAAGCTCTGAAGTCGAGTGGCAGCAGCACTTCCTCTTGCATCATGGTGATTGGCCAGACTGTCGACATCGTGGATGATTTTGTATATCTTGGAAGCAAGATCTTCAAACACGGGACGAAATGAATCCAACATCCGCAGGCTACCATGAATAGCCAGCGTAGCATATGGATGCCGAACAGCCAGAAACTCTCAACTAAGCTGGGAACGTGACGTTTGTCACACCGGTACTGCCATATGGCTCAGAAACCTGAACTCTTCTTAAACCTCACACCAAAAGGCTTGAATCGAGTTCCACCAAAGGTGCACTCGATCTATTCTTGAAAGCCAGCGGTTCGATTACATCAGTATGATAAAGAGGTCACACCACAGTATGAGATTACCTTTCTCACCCACCAAGTCCAACGCCGGCGCATCGCATACTTTGGTTGGCCAGGATGCTTGCAAGGCTGACAATATTCCTGCAAAAATGCTCCAGACATCGTCATCAATTTCAAGAGGGGTCAGGCTCCCGCTTTCGCCTGGAGATGACCTTATAGCCGCCCGGGATCCCCTCCATAGAACAACTTGGTTGGCCCTGTGAGATTAGTACCATGTGAAAGCGTGGCCAGCAGAGACGGAACGACGGACCTTAATGTCATGTGGATGATTGATTGATTGTAAACTCAACACCTAAATTGGTTGGACGAAGCACATACAAGTACCTCGTGGGACCAGCTGCCTTTCAATCCCTCAAGTTCAATCAGTAGCTCACGAAGGAAGCTGTCTTTAAACCATCAAGATCAATAAACAATGAAAATATATTAAATTAAACTCCTAAAATTGAAATAACCTTATTCTGTTTGATTTCTATAGATGCGTGCATATTAACAAGTTTTATAATTTAGACACTAGTTTTTCATGTCTAAAATTGTTCATGTCCCAAGTCAGCTACATGTATGTTTAAACGACCCAAGTCTTGATTACGATCTTTACTATGTCCTATGTGAAAGTCGTAGGCTATGTGATTATAAACTACCGTACCCATATTACTCGCAGTGAGTTGTATTTACATAATCAATCCACTAGCGGTTTAATGATTGAATATATGCCAACCAGTGGTGACAGGGCCGCACATGATTCTACATAATAAGTAGCCAACGCTGTCTCGGTCCTGTCGCAGACTGCCAACCACCATCCATCGTGTTGCCTAGCAACGGAGCTGTCTTGTCCCTTCGTGGCGGTTTCCAATGATGCTCCACTAGATCAACATATTGTCTTATCAGTGTATGCGCACCAATGAATAAGACGATTCGCCGGTTAGTTTAGTTGAGAAGATCTATACTTACAACGCCCAGATTGTATTACTGCTGTCAGTTGACAAAACACCAGATTTTATGCACTGAGTGCGTGTTTGTTTCGCTTATTATGTAAACTATTTATGTGACAGTATCACGACATTATGTGATCGTCAGCCGTACAAAGCCTTTAGTCGCAATTGCCTCAACCCAGGGCTTGAACGCGACCAAAAATAGTTTCTTACCGATTTATCAAATTCGTTATTGTTGATTGGGTAATAAGCAACATATCAGTTGCTTAGGCAAAGAAATAACTACTAATATTCAGGCTTAAAGGACGTCTGTACTTCTGGTAAGATGCAAACAACAAAATCCCACAGATTTACATTAAACTTACAGGGTTCGAAGATAATGATGGTAGAAAGCTTCCCTTAAAATATTACTTGCTGAGG
>JAVCKS010011182.1:0-16190 GCA_032273685.1 Pteraster tesselatus
CCCTTCCCCACCCCTCTCCCCTCGTCGCAAGTGAGTGCGAAAACCATAATAACACATGACATATTAAATGCGGCCATTTATTTCTCGTTGAAAGATGCCCCTTTTGTTGGACCAGCCTAAAATCACATAATACATGTAATTTGTGTTAGGGACGACGACGAGGAGACTAGGTTCATTACTCGAAGCCTGTGCTCGAAGCCACTGAGTATGTGTACGTACGTACGTACGTACAGTGCGCGCGCGCGTGTGTGTGTGTGTGTACACAGAACCCGGCGAATGGACTGTCCCATTTATCCCCCAGCAGCTAGCTAGCCAGTGTGTAATCATTAACCAGCTGAACCGTCCACGCTGCGCTGAAACTCTGCGTTTTGTTTTCATCCAGAGCGCCGTGGTGGCAGTACCGTTACACACAGCAATATACACGGGGTCACCCCATAATATATTACCACTCGTATGTCCTATGTGTGTGTGTGTGGGTGCGTGCGTGTGTAGGCCTACGTGTACAGTACATGTACGACGATCGAGCTGCTTGCGCACTGTACATTCACGTTTCGCGCGCAGCAGATGTAACGTTCCACTCAAATCCCGGACTATACAGCTACCGGTGTTTTCCCCCCCTTTTTTTCGGCGTGTGATCATTGGAGAACTAAACACGAACAGCTACTGATAAATGATTAGCTAGACATCGCTATATAATCTGCTCCGAGTTTATACATATATGTGTATTTTTGCGAGCATCGACCGTAGATATGTGCATGAGTCTACTCGTGACTGCTGCTGCTGCTACTGCTGCTACTGCTGAGGGGAACGTGCCAACGCCAAGCTTTTCTCTGATCGAGAGCGTACAGCCGGCCTCCCACGACATCGCCCTGATGACACGGATGTTTTTCCACTGCTAGCTGCGCGGAACACACTGGCAACACACAACGGAGAAATCCCGCGACTTTGCGTGTGTGGCATGTGAGTGCATGTGTTCTGGCGTACAACTACAAACACGAGCCGTATAACTAAGACCGGCTATTGGATTATAACATTACAAGATAGACTTGGAGCTTGTGGGTTTCGTCTAGCTATTGTCCGCAGACCCCCCGAAGGAAATCAGATATATACCTGGGTCTTGGGATATCCACAGTCAGACTGGAGTGGTGAATGCTTTCCCGTTGTGGTTGTTGTTTTTTTTCCTCCTTCGCTGCAAATGTGTCTCAGCATCATCGCTTCACGATCAACGCAGACGCTTTTGTTGCACCGTTGTTGCATTCTGCCAACGACAATACATGGATTAATATACATACATGATATGAACAGTGTGTACTGAAAAACAGCGACCCACCACCACGCGGACTGAAGACGCCGATTACTCCTTTGAAACACTAGTAACTGACTAGATGAAAGACGAATTTCATATTACCATGACGCAGACGATGGACTCCGTTACCGCCTGTGATGTGGGTATGTACAATTAGCGAACTGTCTTTGCACCGGCCACGCTGGTGGCTGTGTGATTTGTTTTTATGTACATGTATGGGGATATGTGCGCGCACTTTCATTTATATAGCCACCGCCCCCCCCCCCTCCCAGTTCAATTTATATATATAAATATATCAATAATAATATAATATATATATAATTATAATAATCATAATCATAATCATAATTTTGATAATAATTCAATTTAATTTCCATGATAAACAAAATACAAACAGTTATTCAACATTCTTAGCTACATAAAAACAAATGACTAAACTATGCGTTAACCCTGTGCCATACCAGCATGTGAGATTGTAACTTAAAGAGGATAACAATTTATTCTAAAATAAATTATTCTCTAAAATAATATTAGGTCATTGCCAAACCGGTCCGACGTGCATACATTTTTTTTATTGCAGGTAGCTATAATTATTGTGCACATGGCAATTTGCTAATGTACGATGGTGGAAACAGTGCCGGTCATAATTATAATCAATTCCTTTAAATAGTTCTGATGAGATAAGCGCCTCCAATCTATACAGTTAAAACGCCAGTAATACATTGAATATAGCCAGTTTGTTGTGCCGTAGTTCTATAGCCTCCCCTTCGTTTGTAGCAAACTAGAGTCCCTGGGTCTGTAGTTTGCTTCTGACATTATTATTTCGGTTATAAACATTCAACAAACGCAACTGCCGGCCAGTGCCATAGACCATAGGACAACATTTGAATCATGCATGCTCGACTAAAATTAAACACCAGTTAGGCTGTCTGTACCATGCAGTAAGTATATGGTGTTTAAAGGTAGAAAACCTCTCGTGACTTTTAATGTGATTTGTTTATAAACCGTAGGAAATTCTCGGTTTTTTTGCCCGAATCTGGGTGAAAACTTTGTCGAGCCCAGGGCTCATGTACATATACTGACACGTATATGAGCGGAATGTGGGAGCGAAACATCTGGGTACATATAATAACATTCTTAATCTTTTCTATCGCGATTCTGCCCCGCATGTGCATTATTCCTGTGCAGCTATTCTTCTGTTGTTATATAGCGAGTCTGCAGCATTTCATTTTTAACAATCAACAGCTAGCTGCCTATACAAACTCGTTATAAACGGATATATTTGTTACTATACACCGCTGCGAGAAACGTTTCATTTTCTTGATGGTATCCGCAATTTATACTATAACTTGCCAGGGAGATTCGTTGTAAAGTTGGCATGAAACTGCATTTTCGCAGTGCAAAATTATCGACAAAAAATTCACCAAAATAATGAGTTAATAGATTTTCCGTCCGTTTCCTGAAAAACCCCAATCTCCCCGCACCGTCAATGCGCGCTCGTTTCCCATCGCTCATGTACACTCCCGTGAATGTGTACGTTGTAACGGTGATGGATGACAGTCGATCAAATGTCAGATTGGGTCCACAGAAATTTCCTGACGCACACTGAGTGTTCCTATAATGAAGTGACCCCATTTCGTGATGAAAATGAAAATCCAATTACGGCTGAAAGCAACGTAATGTGTGCGCGACCACCATGTCCCTTTTATTGTGTACATTCATCCAGCAAATCTGAAACTATTTTTTTGTAGAAGGGCCGGTGTGACATGGAATATCGTCACTCGACAGAACGACTCCTTCGCCTGCAACTTAAACGTAACGCGCCTTACGATATGTCTATGCCCGACGGGAGGGACACATTAGACTAATTAGGCTATAATTGGTCGTATCCTTGGTTTTCATTTTAAAGAAAGACTTGACAAAATGCAATGTGTTCTTTTGTGGTCTTGCTTAATATTGGGTATGTTCTCATCAACTGAGCGAGGTAATTTCGCCATTACCGTGATATGTTAAGTCAAAATTATCATTAAAATGTTGGTTAACAATTCCCAACCAGACGAACACTAAGGCGTTTTGAACTGATATAACACAAAATGAACAACATAAACGGAAATCGGTAGAACTACGGCTGGAACTAATACGTGATTAGAAAAATCATTAGGCCTTAACCATACCAAACATCTACTGTAATTCTGTCAGTTATATCCCCCAAATATTTTCTTTAAAATTATCCGATAATTTGCAGAATTATAACTTATATTGTTAGAGATTCTATACGCTGTGATTTCCGGGCTTGCCTACACATATTTACCGTAGCTCTGTCTGTCCACCATTTCCCAGTATAGGAGACATCGGCGAGAAAATACACAATGCAATAAGTATTGGGTCCATGCCTGTTCATTTGACAATGACTTACAAAGGAAACGCCAGCCGGGACCTTTATACAGAGGTATTGTCCAATTTCAAATCGATTTTACCTTGAGAAATCATTACAAATGTTGGTACATGTACACGTATGGGTTAATTTGCTCCTGTTGCTAGCTGATATATTGCAGGACATGATCCATCCGTGACTACTTACAAAGTAATTTCTCGTCAACGGTCAAAATGCATTATTGGCTCCTGGCAATAATTGTTTTTCTATCCGATATGGATTTCGCTATATCTCTTTTTAAAGAAAACAACAAGGGCAGACTTACATACACAATTATTTCTAAAGGAGAAATCGGTCTGGAATCGAACAGTTTATCTTTACTTGAAGTCTTCGCTCGTACAAATTGGCATCGCTGGACTCGATATCTATTAGCACAAACTAATCCAACGTACCTCCGTCACACTTTGTGGCGTTTCTCCACTTCCTACGCTTGTGCAAGAATTGGTCACGCTGTTTTTCTCCCGCAAAATAATGCTTCATTCAAACGAAATGCCAGTATGCGTTGATTGAAGGCGGCAAATAGGCTATTGTATTAGTCATGTTAAAGGCGATCCAAACGTATTATTGTATCCATGTATACTGGAAAATCCGATGGATAATTTGCTGAAATCGGCCCGTCGGCCATCTTTGCTTCCCGGATTGGACGTGTACATTCAAACAAAGCGAGCTGTATGAAATACAGTCACCAGGTATTTCGAATGGGAAATCTTTTACACAAATTCTTCAAGATTAGGGCTAAAAGCCACTCAAACTAAGTGATATCATGACATGCACTGAACCGGGAGCCGTAGCAGATCTAACTCTTCAAATAATAATAGGCTCTTAGACGATCGTTGCATGCGGAGGTTCAATAACTCCGAAATCTTTTTTGCAATTTGTATCACTGAGATTGTCTTGTGTGAGCACCAGTGAGAGCCGTACCATGGCTCCGCCTAAATTATAACTTAATTATAGCAAAGTAGGGCAAGTGTTTGTTTATTGATTCAATTGATTTTAGGTTAATTTTCTTTTCTACCCACTTCTACCTACGAACGCAGACTGCATACTGATCGTGCAACACACTGATGTGACGGCACAGAAAAATATAACTATTTAAAGCGACATAATTATTGCGAATATCCTTGTAACGCCACCCACCCCCCCAAAAAATATATATAACAAACTAATTAAAATTCATCAGTTTATTAAAAATAAACGAACGAAACCTGCGTAATCTATTTCATTGTGCATTTCCTCTAGAGGATCCAGATGTTAACCCTCGCCAATCCTATTGTAAATAATCGCTCATTATACTCTGCTGAACGCAAACAAATAAACAAAGAAACAAACAAACAAACAAAGAAACAAAAGCTACCGGTTCAATCGTGCCGCGTGTGCGTAATTACAAAACTGAACATTCATTACTTGATTCGCTCGAATGATTGGGCGTTCTTGTTTAAATGTAAATGTACTCTGTGCCACAAGCACATTTTTTTCCGTCAGGATTTCAAAATAGGATAATCCCAATTTGTTGCAAATTCAAAAGACCCATTAGTGTATACTATTAGTAGACTGCACACGCGCGTGTAAAGCATAGCTGTGCGCCAACCATAATCGTATTCTTGATTTGTGTTTAGATGTTCACTTTCCAAAACCCTTTACATAATTTCCAAGACGAATTATACAGAAACGCAAATCCCTGTAAAAAAAGTTGGAGAAATATTGAAAGCAAACGCGTATTGCCTTGTGTAATATCTTCTTTGTACAGTTGTTTGCCCTGACGTATACCCAACTGAAATTTCCCCTTTAATGTAATCCGATTGATAACTTAATTACATCAGGCCGGCTTGAATACCCCCCCCCCTACCCCCTCCCCCTCCCCCTCCCTCTCCCCCTCCCCGCAGCGGTGTTGTTATTAGAAAAGTTATTACTTTTTTTCAGCCCCCAAGATCGATATCGCATTATTTAGCAGTTTGACGTGTAAATTACGCCCAATTTCATTACCGTATTTTCCATCCAAGGCCCGCTTCTCGATCGTACAAAAAAAAAACACGATAAAAGGAAAATACTATAAATATAATAATCCAGTATATAGGTGAAAATTAATTACGACATGCGCGTCCTATTAACGTTAAACAAACATTGACATTTGCGTGCGGGCTTGCGGTGCTGTACAGCATTGAAACTAGCGACAGTCAACGTTATTTGATCGTTACATTTCGCAAAATTAGTTCGCAGAGAGACATTGTTTATTTATCCGTACGACCACTGTCCGAACTGTACAAAGTCCTCGTTTCTCTCAAACCACGGGGACATGGGTAACGACAGAATGTACATGTACGTATACATTTCGTTGGACGTAAATTTCGCGAGAAATTCAACATGAACCGACGGACGAGGTTTCGGGCAAGATGTTTTTCCCCCCAACAAATGTTGTTATATCAAACAAATTATTTACGTACAGTTAACGCACAAACCAGGGTGTTCAGATATGTTACAAAAACACACATACACCCATCCTTGCGGCTTAAACTGTTATCGGGAGCGTCGCAATCGTACAAACTGTCAACACAAACAATTGCTCCACATTTAACATTCTTTATGCTTTGTCTTTCCAGACATAGCTCACTAGGTATGGTTTCATTATGTCCAGCTGCTATGGTAATAGGATTAAGAAGCTGCGATCAGAGTGAAATAATAAATTCCAATGTAAAACCCGACCTTTGTGTTAAAAACCAGAACATTTCCTGAAATGTTCACGCTTCGATAATTTCCCTCCGCCGGTGTGCCGTCTGCGCGTTTTTTTCCACTAGGGTTTGCCTAGCCAGTTATGCACAGTTAAGGCACGTGTCTTTAAACGTCTTAATTGAAAGAAAACAATGTGACAAATTTGAATTAATTTACCTTTAAAATAGATTATCCAATTTCTATTTTTTTTTTAAATACATTTGGTGCATCTATAGTTGACAAACCCCGATTTCATATTTTGAATTGAATATATAATTAGCAATTTTAGAATTGGCAAATTATTACTTCTATAGCACGGATGTAAGTTCCATTTCAGCATACCTCGATGGGCCGTTGTTGAGCCACCGCACTCCCTGAGTTCGATTACATCAGAACACAGGCTGATTCTTATGAACTCAAAACTGCACATTCGCTGATCAGCAACTTTCAATTTAAACATTGATAAAATAGACATGTAATCATGAATCGATGCTCACATTATTACAATAAATAATAATGAATATAATTCATTGTTGCAAATTCAATGAGCCGTAATTTATTGACGGGCCTTGGTATAAAATAGCGTTCGTATTTCTATATGGTAACCTTTCCATACCCTCGCATTGCACATGTTTTACATGAATAATAATAATCGCCAACCTCGTTCTAACTACTTATAATGTGTCTTTTTAGGAAATTTATGTCTGATGCATTACAGACCGCAATCTAATAAGGCGAGTTATTAACACATGTTTATAACGGTACGGTAGCGTATAATATGCAACCAAAACATTAATACATTATCATTGTCAAGAGTTGGGGAAGGGGGAGGGAGAACTAATGCAGTTACAGCTACTGCGGACGTAAATCACGCAACTCATGCGAAAGTAATATTAAGTGCACAGGGAAAACGTTACATTGCTCTTGCTCGTGTTATGTATACACAGTACACATTACGAAGGCCATGCAGGCACTGCAACTATATACTGGGTGTTTGCTTTTGGGTGAGATTTGGGGGCGCGAAGGCAGCGAAGACCGCTTTTAGTTTGTAAGTATTATTCCCTCCACGCTCGGATGTCACAGTTCTCGTGATTACAGGAGGGTAGAGACGAAGGAGAAAATATCTTCAACCCAAACCTGAAAACAAACAACCGAGGAAATCAAATTTCCAGGCTTATGCATTCGATGTCTATTTTGCCAAAGTATTGAGTGAGTCACGGAGAAAATAGTACATTCCGGGGTTTTTTCTTGGTGTGGGGGCACTGCGTAGTTGAAGGATAAATATACTAGGCAGAAAGGAGCACCATTCATAACAATGTTCGGTGCCGAAGGAAAATGAAGTTGTCGGTCCACATGGAACAAATTCACTAACCTGTTAAATTACTTTAAATTGCTTGCTTGCTATAAAGTAGTTTCGAAACTAGATTGGCGGATGGCAACAAAGTCCCCATCCGTCAGATGTATAGAAAATAAAGTTGTATAGAAAATAAAGCTGTATAGAAAATAAAGCTGTATAGAAAATCAAGTTGTATAGAAAATGATTGTTCAGGTACCGTAGTACCATGAACAATGTTTCCTATTATGCAGAAGGAAGTTTTTTTCACCCGTGGTTGTCCTGCCTGCTTTGCCTTGCCCTGCCTTGCCCTGCCTTGCCTGCCTTGCCCTGCCTGTACCTGGTGGTGATTAATTACAAATTAATTAAAAAGATCCACCAACAGTTTGGAATTACACCACTCCTATAAGGAATCTAGCAGGGAGGGTATAGGCAGGCGGAACAACGATTCGTTCCTCGACTTCTCCGCTACATGTCTCGCGTTCGGATCCTAATGGTGCTAACAAGCGTAGTGGTTTTCCCTTCCAGGTCTGTCTGTGAGCTGCCTTACCTGGGGCATTCCTAATAACATGAATACCAACCCGCTTGATTCGAAGCAGCATAATTCATAATTAACACTAACAGACAACGTAAACAAAATTTGTTACTATGATATCTCTAATCCGAAAAACAAATCATAAAAAATAACGTGGATTTGAAAGCTAATTATTTTACGTTTTCTGATCGCTCGTTTGTTAAGGTATTATTAATCTTGTGCTTTTTTCTCTTAGTACAAAGCGAAATCAGCAAGGAAAGCAGATCGGCAATCAACAGCAACAACAACAACAACAACAACAACAACGTCAGATGTTGCGCCGGCTGTGGGTGCAAGATCATCGATCGGTTCCTTCTGCACGCCGTGGACAGGTTCTGGCACACAGGCTGTCTTAAGTGCTCCTGCTGCAGCATCCAACTCGGGGAGGTTGGTCCCTCCTGTTTCTCCAAAGGCGGCATGATCCTGTGCAAGAAGGACTACATTAGGTAAGAATGATTCCTATTCCTATGGCCTTTCGCGTCTGTGGTAAACTCCATCAGCGATCGCTGGACACATCGTTTTACGTTTGGACATCCATGGATTATCTATCATTACTTGCTAAAGATGTACCTTGCTTGTCAGCTTATCATAATGAAGGCACGAAACGATTCACCCACAGATAGTTACAGCTGGAATATTTTAGGTATTGCTGCCAACCCATATAGATAGATCTGTTTGTGCCATATCATTTTCAACCTAAGTATTAACAAGGGGAAAACTACCAAATTATCGAGTCTCAATATTTCATATTATTTCTCAATGTGAACTCGGTCGGAAATCGCACAGCATATCTTCCAAGGGGTTGTTTTTTAGAAGAATTGTTTTTTTAGAAGAATACATTCTGACATTCAAATCATCTATAGTTTTTAAACTACATTGTACACTAAATCATAAAATGTACGGATGAAAATTTGGTAAAATTCGGAGATACAAATAAATGTTTTGTATTTTATCAGGAAAATTTCGATTTTATCAATTAGCCTAGTCAGCTAATTTGGGTACAATTTCTCCAAGATTCCAGAAGGAGTTATTTTGCTAGGGAGATTGTTTTAGTCGCATCCATTTTTTTTCAAGTTTTTGATTGAAACTAGATAATTGTTTCTGATCAGGATCAATCCTATGTAATACCTTCTGAAGTGTTAGGCACGGACAAAGGATGACTCCTCGTAATGAAATCTCTCAACTTGTTCGAAGCTTTGACTAAACGGCGTTGTCGTAAACAAAATTCAGTTTCCTTCACCTAATCATGATGTGTTTTTTAATTTGTGTAATGAAATCTTCAACGCATGCCATTCTGTGCCATCCATTATAATTCAAATAGAAAACTGACGATGGCCAAACATTGATGAAACCATTATCACGTGTGACACCATTTTGTTGAAAGGCACGTATCTTTATCGAGATGTTCTTATTAATGTTTTGCACAATTTAATAATGAGTCAGATGTTTATCTGCCTTAGGTTTTTCTTCTTCACAGCTTCTTGTATTACTGAACTAAATCATTTTGTCATAATAGATTATCGCACGGTTTTAGCGGATTTCATATCTTGCAATATTTTGTTATCGTCCTACCATAAAGCTGGCTTTGAAAACGAGAGAAACCCCCAAAAAGTGAGTGAAACAAAATCCAGGGAATAAAGATAGATTCACCAAAATAGCCAGAATGTCTAATTCCCATATTAATTTGGCGTGATGGAAATATTGTCTGCTCTACAAGTCTGGAGATAAAAGATATTGTGCCCACACTGTCAGCGGTCATTGAATACTCCCGGACCGATTCAATTTAGATAGATAGATTGATGAATGGCGTTTCTTCCCCGAGTCAAGAAAGATTGACTCATCAATCGTACTTTAGCGGAGGAGGCATATCACCCCATTCTCCTCCCCAACGACGACGTCTTGAAAGGGTCTTCAATATCTCATGTCGTATTGTGAATCCGAAAGAGTGTCTTTAAAGCGGCAGTGTAGGCCTATGTGCGATTTTGTTTTTTTATATAAGCTGCGGGGAGCTGTTTCGAACCGTCATTTTGAAATCTCAGATCAGAACCACCGGGGATGGTGATGTCTTTAACCGCCTGGTTTCGCGTCGACGATCACTGGGCGTTGGGCACTGCTGATGCGCGCGACGTGCCCTGTCAACTGCATGATTGTGTATTAGTAACGATTTCTTTGGGTACACGAACTCCACATGCCGAGTATCTTGTGACGGACCATTTTTGGGGTTTACATTACCGAGTCAGGCTGACCGAGAAATGGGTTCCAATTGGTACGAGCAAACAGTACAATAGAACTTTATTAAAACCTATCTACTAGAAAGTATGGTGCGAATCCGGAAATGTAAAAATAAAATTCAAATAATCGTGAAACAAAGAATTCACTTTTTACAGGACCCGTATCTGGGTCAGACTGACCCTGTATTTGATCAAACCCACTGTGATAATTTTAATCTGAAGTTGTATTTGAAAATTTATTTGAAAACTGAGGTTGTGAAAATTGTTCATTGCAGTATCTATCAATACGGTATCGTCACTACACTGAGTGTTATTTCTTCGCAGAGTTATGCAATATTATATTTTGACCAAACTATAGTCTTTACAGCTTCCATTTGAAGTGGAGGTGTCAGTTTTCAAATGAAAGTGCTAGCGCGATACGATATGAAAGAATACCCGGCAGTTCAAAAACGATATTTCGAATGACTTTCATCCGTCTTGCCTTTGATATTTATGCATTGTTATCATTCTTCTTGAGAAGTCTTCTCCGAGATAAAGGCGAGATATCTTATATCGTATATTCAAATGGCCTGTAGATTATTGCGTCAACTGTGGTGGTATACATTTAATTAACCATGCGCACACGTCCAAAAACGCAAAAACGTTTTGCAGGCATTTTAGAAAACAATTCGTTTGGCAATTTATTCCCTATAAATTGAATGATTTTTTAAAGTTTTGTGTGGTGTGAGTGGCCATGGATAGGGTCTTCGGAGCAGCGGTACTTTGCTCGCCTTTACCATTAGTAAATTCGGGTCCTGCATTTGGGTTTTTGGTCCATGTCTGGTTTTTCCCCAATCTCCGGGGCTTTCTTCCCCGCCTCTGAAACCGTAAATTCTTATGCCTGTAAAGGCTGCAAATCATCCGTTTCCCTGCTGTCGGAGTTCTTTTCTCAACCGTGGATTCCGAGGCGGCTGGGCCAAGAGTGTGAGTCAATGTGTGCCCCGCCCCCCTCTCTCACCTTAATCCTTTACGCCAATAACCTTGTCTTCTATACCTAACTCTTCAGGGGAGTTCAATAGGGGACAGGATACTCCTAGTTTGCGAGGAACGATCATCATCATCATTCTACCATATTATTATTCATTGTCAACCAAGTATTTGTTACAGCAGAAGTCCACTTTAATGATTTACACGTCATCTGCTGTAAACCTGTTTCAAGCACATGCATGTAGTCGACGAGGTTGCACTGAAGAAAAAAAATGCTTCAGACGAGTTAGATAATCGTTACATGCTTTTCAAACGTACCGGTGTTACTATATGACGGGTTGCTTTGTAACGACGGTACGTCCATTTTCTTTTCCCATTCCATGAACAACATCCTCCGTGGGTGGGCCGCGTACCGCACCACTCAGCAAGATAATTAACTCCAAGCTTTGAAGTGTTTAAATGTATATATTCACTTAAAAACGCGCTCGAAATATAATAAGCCTTTCAATTTGCGATACAGTAAAGGTGCTTAGGGCAAGGAGAACATCCCCCAAGTAAAAGTGCCTCTCGTGGGAATCACAGAGAAAAGTTCAGGCCCGCTTGCTAAGTAATATAAAGGACTTACACGATGCCGAAGAGGGGTTCTCTTTACGCTGAAGACGAAGTCCATCAGCGCGGCCGCGCTTGGCCGATCGGCCTTCGTCTGCTTTATATTGCCCCGCATCGATTGGTGCTGCTGCCCCACGCTCGCTGTGTGCTACTCAGGCGTCCCGTGAGAGGGGATGGGTTAAGGCAACGAAGACAGCACATACGCACGCACACGCGCTGTTTCACACTCAAGTTTTTAGCTTTTCGCATGGCAATTGATGTTTATCTTCCATTAGGGGGGTTGCGCGCAGACATAGCAGTTGTGCTCATCGGCTGACGTTTCACCGCGCATTAATTCAACGCCAGGTAAATACGGAAACAGCTAACAGTGACTGCAGTAAGGCAGGAATGGACGGGGCGCGGTGAGGTGAGAGGTTGAGCGGGGGCGGGGGTGAGCGTGGGGGAGGCGACTAAAAAAAGAGGGCGGTACTGAGAAAGGAAGGCAGCTCGGCCTTGAATCTCATTGCTGAACGTGAGGCTAATTTCTGCTCAGTAAGAGGTAATTCTCAGAACAAGAGAATAGGGTACGTATTATGGGGATCGTTTGGGAAGTCAACGACGCCGCGTTATGCACGGTGCCCGCCCTCTTCTATATAAGTCAAACTCAGATAAATAAAATAAATAAAACGGTTATATTTAACAGTTTATATACTACGAACATTAAACCCATCTTCAAACTTTCCTCGCGTTCACCTCCCGGCGTACATACTCACACTGTCAATATCGTTTAGTGGACTGTGCCTGTGTCAAACACGTCCTCCTGCTGTTTTCAAATTTGAACAATTTGGAACAGATTCCACAAATGTTTTTGCTGCAACGCTAGTGTGATTATAAGCTGCAGGATCAGACATTGTTTTAGTTAGTTCTTCCCGGCTTTTAAAATACAGGTGTGTACAAGTGTATACGGTACATCGGGAATGACGGCATTGTATGCCAACTTAGTGTTAGCCAGAGTCTGTATATTAATTTGATCCCTGTTAATTTTGTTGTTTTTGTAATAGTGGCAGATCCAGTGGGTGCACGCCTTCTTTTCATTCCCCAAAAGGAGAAAAAATGATGGAGAGAGATTCTCTGAAATAGAGGAAGAGAGGAAGTTAATGGGGCAGTTCACGTCAGACCGTAGCCTAGGATACGCACAGACAGCAATTGTACTGGGGTCTGATGTCATATTTTTACTAAAATGAAAAATCAAGTAATATCGATGAGACAACGCGCGCGAAGACAACAAAACGTTAGCTACAAGACGAGACTAAAATACAGGCTCTCAAAACGCAGGGCGGGCACGCCTTTGGCGTAGGCTCCACAATTTTCCTTCGCCATTTGCTGCTTGGTACATTTCAAGCCCTCTTTTGAAAAATTCTGGATCCGCCCCTTGTATACCTGCTGATTGATGTCATTTACATATAAGACGTTGTACATTCAATTTTTTCCAAAGTTAGACAGCCCTTTTTGAAGAAAAAAAACGGTGCTAAAACCTTGATTGCCAGCAATAACTCTAGTTGTCTAGGAGAGAGACAAAATTGTCCCTCTTCAAAAGAAAACCTTCAAACATGTCCCGGTCCCATTTCCAGCATTAAGATGAGACAAGCAATCGGGCCGATGGCACGGCGCCTAGTTCGCAATCAGAATTAAATGGGGCGGAACCCGATTGAAAATGAAGTACGACACACATCGTCTTCTCTAACCCAAGCTGATGGGAAGAGGGGAATAGACAGTTGGTTCGCTTGTCCGTCAACCACGACCTCTCACACGTGTGTGTTCTCCCCGGGGACTCGTGGTCAAACGCACGTCTCACGCCCGTCTGTATATACCGGAGAAGGGGAAACGAGCGTTGACGGTATGAGAAACCTCGTGTTTTTACACTAACACGGAGCCATCTTGGACGGTCAGAGACAGTTCGCCATCCCGTGTTAGCGACCTTCTTGAGGGATGTACCAGTTAAACCGAACGGTGGAGCCACGTTTGTTCCACTCTCGTTGCGTCACGTATCCCTAAACCAGAGGTTCCAAGTCATCAAGTTGAGAACAAATGTTGAGATTTTGCTACATTCTTCTATTTAAATCTTGAGACTTTTCCCAAACACTCAGGAAGCGAGTGCCCACTTGACCTCCGTATCAAACTTTCGCTTCGGCACGATTTCGTCTTCTCTTTCGGATTTCAAAACAAGAAATCACTCGAAGACCCGTGAGACTTGGAACCTCTGCTTAACAAATAATGACATTTCTTTCCCTGTCTGGTTTCAGCAGACATTGCGACCACTGAGTATAATAATTACTTACGTGTATTTTTTGGGGCCGAAATCAATGTAACTGCAGATCTCTTTCTACCAAAGTCTGGTGGATTTGGAGTTACTAACCAAACACAGACAACTATACGTGCATTGCCATTACCCCTCTCCCCTCCCCCTTCCTCCCCAATGTTCCCAGTTGCGGTTTAACAGCAGTCCAGTATACTAGTCGTGAACTTGGAACCGATTGGTACGCCCATACAATTTCAGGAGACTAGTTCAGCTTTTATCAGATATTTTTAAAAAATGAACATACTTGTTGTCGAATAATTATGTCATTTTTGGTAAGCCTGTTTTTTCTTCAGGCAGTCAATCCCAATTCACTGCATCAGCTTAACATGAATTTGCTTCCTGCGCGGCCCCATCTGTGCTACAGATAGCTGTATTCTATACTGTACACAGCGGGCCCGCCTGTTCATTAATACACGCAGGTCACGCTAACCCAATTTCGTTTGCCGGCCGTGCGTAATGCTTTCAAGCCACTATCTTCGATCAACCGCCGAAACGCACCGCGAAAATACATTAGTGCTGATCCCAAGCGCCATTTATTGACTTTGACGTCGACGACTCCAAACTTTAATAATTTAAGATGACGAGTTGCAATGAGACTAGTGTGTGAGCGAGGGCGAATGAGGGGGGGGGGGGGGAGGACCGTCGTGTAGGTCTTGTGAATAATGGAACGGAATATCTTAAGACGAGAATATCTTGACTGCAGCCGTCCAATCGCACACTACCAGGACTGGCCTGGGGATGTATCCGCTTCTCGTGTACAAGAAGATCGCATCACGCGTATAAGAGAACACAATATCCTGTATTATGCACCTTAAAATTGGCTAGAAATTCGACTTTTGCTGAAACAAATAAGGCTTCGTCTTTTGTATTGTAGGGTGGGAGGCGTACCGTTTACGCCCGCCTCACACCGGACTTTTCTTCAGCGTTGCGTTAAAATTTTTGTTTTTCGCACAAAAGGGTCTGGTCGGTGAAAGCGCTGCAGCGTTCTAATCACATGACCGATATTAAATACGCAAATCGTATCCATGATGCAGATATGTGAATATCGTCCTTGGTGCTGATTGGTTACCGCTTTCAGCGAAACCACAGCGTAGCCGTACGCCTCTCCGGTATGACCGTGAAAACGAGTCCAGTGATATGGTCTGGTAAACCGGTGATATGGTCTGGTGAACCGGTGATATGGTCCGGTGAACCGGTGATATGATCCGGTGAACCGGCGATGTGATCCGGTGAACCGGCGATGTGATCCGGTGAACCGGCGATGTGATCCGGTGAACCGGCGATATGATCCGGTGAACCGGTGATTTGATCCGGTGAGCCGGTGATATGATCCGGTGAACCGGTGATTTGATCCAGTAAATCAGTGATATGATCCGGTGAACCGGCGATATGATCCGATGAATCGGTGATTTGATCCGGTAAACCGGTGATATGATCCGGTGAACCGGTGATATGATCCGGTGAACCGGTGATATGATCCGGTGAACCGGTGATATGATCAGGTGAACCGGTGATATGATCCGGTGAACCGGTGATATGATCCGGTGAGCTGGTGATATGATCCAGTGAACCGGTGAATTGATCCGGTGAACCGGTGATATGATCCAGTGAATCGCTGATATGATCCGGTGAACCGGTGATATGATCAGGTGAACCGGTGATATGATCCGGTGAACCGGTGATATGATCCGGT
>JAVCKS010011193.1:0-16183 GCA_032273685.1 Pteraster tesselatus
GGGGGTGCCTGGTTGGGCGGGGAAGAGGAGAGGGGATGGGTTTGGTCGGGGAGAAGGGAGGGGATGGGTTGGTCGGGGGGAGGGTAGGGGATGGGTTGGGCGGGGGAGGGGATGGGATGGGTTGGGCGAGGGAGAGGGGAAGGGATGGGTTGGGCGGGGGAGAGGGGAGGGGATGGATTGGGCGGGGAAGAGAAGAGGGGGTGCTTTCATTATAACATAGAGGAAAGGGAAGAGTGCATGGTATATAGGGCCCTCTTTCTTACCCCTCCCCTACCCCTCCCCTACCCCACTCCTACCCCTCCCCTCCCCTCCCACTCGACTCTGCCCATGAGGACTATTTGGTCGAATTGTAATTTATTTGGAAAAAGTTCGTAGGACAAATAATTACGCCTTGGGGACATGGGTCTATTAAACTACGGTACTAGTTCCTGGCACTGCCACTATACCGGTATACCCAACAAGGCTAGCCGAGGCTAGCCCATGCAGCCTGGGTTGTGGTAGAAATATTCAGTAATTTTTGCAGCAAAGAGTTAGGTCTACAGAAAGTGCAGAAATAAAGTGCAATTTCTATGACGTTTATAGCGCGCTAAACTGTTAAATTATGCCGCTTTCACATAAAAAATTGCTCGGTTGTCCACACAGGATGTGTTGAGTTTCCCCAGGTATGGGTACCCACTATATGACAATTTTTGGACGGCATCGCAACTGCGTTCCCTCGCAAAGACTCTTTAAATATTGAGGACCTAAAGAAAACCAATACTGGACGATCAACGAGTGCCAGTTATACTTAGGCCCGGACGAAATAGGAAACTAAACTACTTTTCACTCTTAAGAAAAGCAATTAATACTGAAAGTGGTTTATCTTCAAATATATACTCGCTTTCCTCTCTCTGTTCTTCTGTTTAAAGAGAAGAGAGAAAAAAACAGGGTAAAGAAAAGCGATTAAGTACCATCGATACACCATGGCAAATGTATTTCATTTCGCATCAGAAAAAAAAATACCGACTGATCACGAACTGTGGCCCCTTCAGAGTAATATGCCGTAATTTTTGTCCGATTTTGGTCACCAACAAAAGTGGAAAGAATATGGTCTGTATATACAAGGAATGGATGCATTGAAACCCCGGGAAGTGGGTACTCCGGACCGGGGAATGAGGGGGGAGGATACGCGGTGACTCGGCGGTCTGTATCGGGTGATGAAGAGGCTGGTGGGTCGGTTGATCCTTCGCGGGTACCGCGCGATATGGTGATGTGATATATTCGTACAAGTGCCGGGCAGTGAGTGTTTTCAATAAGCACCTATAGCACACGATTTTTTTTGGGTAAACTAAAATACGAGATAGCAACAATACTTGTATCTCTTTTATCTGTAGGCCGACCCTATTGAATAGCGGCCATCTTGTGGGACAGTCGTCTCGGGACATTTGTTATAGTTCAAAACGCAACGATCCACCATTCGCAATAATAATAAATGCAAGGGCATACCCTAGCAAATGTGTGTCTTCAAGATGGCTTAAATCGGTTTGGGGGCATGTTTATGGTGTATAGCAGAAGAACACAGGATTGCCCTCACAAACGATACCTGCTTTTTACCAGCGTTTGTTGTTACGAAACAAACTTCTAGGAAGACGGCTCCTTTATAGCAGGGCATGGATTGACAATTGATTTGAAGAAAGAAAGAAAAGATATTGGAATGACCCTGGGATTCAAAATATCGAAACAAGAGGTCATCAGTTGAACCATTCAAATACATTTGAAAGTAATTAATGGAAGACCTTTTCATTTTAAAAGACAATAATTCAAACCGTGAGTTAATTACCAATTAGCCCTGTGAATTAAGTTACAAATGCACAGCAATTAAAAAAGTCCCCGGGGAGTACTACTGCAAAAACCCACAATGTCTTAAAAACAAAATGGCTCCACCGTGCGTACTGCGTATTTATAAAAAAAAGTGGAAGAGATTGCACACAGAGTAGGAACCAAAACGGAATCAGACACCGCAATGAATAAATCAGCCAGCATCCACCCACCCCGTCGATACTCACGGAAATGTCCACTCCACGCTGATATGAAGTAGGCAATAGCGTACACTGATGGGGAGAAGAATGCGATGACTCCAGGCGAAAGATGGAGGTATTCCCCGGGACATCTTCTGAAGAGGCAGGAGAAGAACCGACACGACTAGCACGAGGAGCCGCTAGCGATGCGCCGGGTGTATCAATTGACATCTACCCGGGCACTTCAGCGCTATCTTCAGGCGTCTCTTCACGGTAGTGACGCGGTCTTGTACATTTTTTTTTTTTACTTCCAACTCCCTTCAGCTTTTATTTTGTTTAAATTCCTACGGCATGGGTCCCGGACACAAAACATAAACTACACTTGCAATCCCTGAAGTGATTGACGACGTAAGATGAAAACTCGCTATAATTTTTTACCAATAAACTGTAATTGCGCCAACAAAAGTGTACCGCAGTTACTCACCTTAACATGAAACGCATTTCTTACGTTGCTGTCGCAGTTTACCTAAATCGCTTAGCCACTTCTCCCGAGCTGTAAGTGTAAGGATACATTTGTCTCGAGAAATGGCGAGATCTCATGCGTGACTTACAATGGGGTAACCGATGCCCGAGCGGGCCACTTTTAGAGATTGTCTTGCGAATCTTGTGTAGAATCTTTTTCCTGATTTATTTGTAATGTAGATATTTAGTTTAAGTACAAGTTTTAATATCCCCCCAGTTATGATGGACCCTTTCCGTTTCGGCGCTACACAACAGCGGACATTATTTTGGGGTGGGCGGTGCCCTTGTAAAGATCGAAAGGGGTTTCATGTGTTGGTTGTATGAGTCACTAAAGGTTGCCGAAAAATCAGGCTGACAGAAATGAAGTATGGGGGGCGGATCTTTACATATGGAAAAACTGATGAAACATTATTGTACAACACGAACTCTCCGTCGTCAGGGGGTGCAGCCACTTTCTCATTCACCGCTGGAGGACCGATGTTCGAATCCAGGCACAAGTAAGTAAATTGAGTGATCCGGCAGTCCCTACCTGACTTTGTGGGTTCCCCTATTATTTTGGTGATTTGTCTCACGCTGTACTTAGTAAGTAAGTAAATAGGGACGCTATAGACTTTTCCACCTGCAGATCGGTGATTTGTCAGGACAAAACCACATAATATTTACAAAATAATACAAAGGAAGCACGTTGAACCGGCACTCGAGATGTTTGTGCGGTTCTGATCAAGACAATCTAATTAATTTGCCACCAGCGATTATCTTTCTGACTGACTGAAATTGAACCAAGATGGTTAATTTGTGATCGCATTATTCTGAACAGCAATCTTAGCCACAAAATGCCGACTAGGGGGAAGGCGAGGGGCTGGCCCCGTATGCAGCCACTTACACAGAAAGGACGTGTATCTGTAATGATGGAGTACCGCGTTACGGCGTATCAAAAATAGCCGATCTACTGTAACAAGACACTGCTAAAAGGTTTATACAGAATTCGCCTGAAAGACACGTGTCGAATAATGCGCTTCCTCAAATGTCTGGCATTTGAAAATGTGTAATTATACAGCAATAACGCTTGTCTCGGTGTGATTGTTTGTAGCTAATATTAAACACACTACATGCGCGCACACGTACACGCGTACGGTTCTGCAATCAATGCTGCCGGTGTGTGTACAGCTAGCAAGACTCTGCAAACGGTAGGTACGCAAGCTATGTGAAGCCACAGCTAGCCACCGTCCGAGTGCATCACGCTCGTTCTACGCCGTGCGTGTGTTCACAGTCTAGTCCGCCAGTTGGTTGGTTAGTTGGTTGTACTTCTACTTGCGCGATGTGGGCATTTCCGCAGCTCGGATTGAACGTGGAATCACGCTACACCATCAAAGGTAGGGATGACACGCCATTTATTTACCACCTTGGCATGTTGGTCAGCAACCGTGTTGACATGACAAATTGTTTAAAACAGTGCCACATTCGTGACACGGATTCAAATACTGACATACGTAATTTGCATATACCAACTGGTTCCAACCATTCCAATAAGACCGTGACGTCATAAATAACGTGTGACGTCGAAGTAGTCTTTCTTTGATCTCACTATCATTAATAAAAGTGGGACAAAAGTAGCCATAGGCCTAAACACTCTTAATGGACCGGAGGCATGGGCCTCCGTGCTGTAGATGTATGCCCCAGTGGCCGCGTCGGGTGCCCTAGTCATCGTGTTGTGTTATCGGGCAAAACCCTTTACCTTTACCGTGGAGTAGCGGTTATACCTGTGTCGGATCCACCCCTGATTAGTCACTTGATGCTAGAGGAACCCGTAGGGCGGCCCACGCCTACCGGGATAGACCGCGCTAAAGGGAGGGTAAACTAGCTAAGTCTAATCTTCGGCAGTAATATAGGCCCTACCTGTAGTGGACTAATACCAATCAAACCCCGCAGTATGACCAAATGGAGGCGTACTATTTAGCGTGTGGTAATGATGAAACGATTGTTTTGTTTATCTGAAAGCTTACTGTTTATAAATTGATATTATTACTCATATCTTCTTGTGAAATATTTACGGCTTCTGAAATACTGTCATATCTTCAACAACATGAACCCCCGAACCGCATCGGCTAATTACTGATGTCTTCACGACGAGATCACCAAATTTACCGGTAACGAAGTTTTCACGGGTGAATTGTTTGATATGTACTAACTACGCGGTAGATGATAGGGATAGGAACACCACCACAACCCTTGGAAATGAACTAATCTGCATGTGCATGTATACATGTATCATATTCAATCTAAACCCATGTTTTGAAATTTTACAAAATTGATGGACAGAGTTACGAAAAGACGTTTATCTGTGCTGTGAAGGGACAGGGTAAGGAGATCGGCCGAGGTGGACGAGCACTCGTACAGACTAGATCAGCAAACAGTGATTTCAGAGATGACAGACGACGATATGGCTGAGTGAACAAAACATTCGGTGTAGTATGATCACAACATTCACCACAAATAAACGTCACGAAAACTGGTATAACCTAACACTAGTAACAGAGTATACCACAATGCATGTACAAGAACATTGACATCATAGGCAGATTTCACCTTCAGAGATAATTTTAAACGTTTAATCGATAATAGGTTTGCCTATTAGCATCAGGTCCAAAAGCTAAATGACACGAAAACAAAATCCTGATCTTGTCGAGAATGAATAATTGCTTCCAGCCCCCCAAAAATATTCCTCAGAAAATACTTTTCGTAACTATTCGTGAGCATTCGTGCCACAGGGCATGTGACATTTAAAAGCTAATAACACGGACAAACCTACACAATTATTAATTTAACATTATTTAAAATGTAATTCTCGAGGAGAAATTAGTCCGAAATCGGACACTACATCCTTAATCATTTTTTTATTTTATGGGTGGGAAATTTAAAAGCGTAATTGTTCAGGGTTGCATCCTGTCCTTTCAACCCCAGAGGACACCCTGCAAGGCGGCGAGGTACCCAACTGGGTACGCAATCAGTACCGAGCGCCTTATCTTATCGCATCAGCCCCTACTACCGCTGGGTGTAACTCGACCTCAATCAATCACACTCCTCACGACGCCCTCAACTTCTCTGTCATATTGTTTTATAACACGACTACAATCCTATGTGTTCAATCCTAATTGGCTGTTTGGGATTTGCTCGCCCCTAGCCCTTCGGGATGACAGAGACCCGTTGCCGCGCTATCCATGCTTACCGGCGATACATCGTGCCTCTAAAAACACACAACATCCTCTGTTTAGGCTCGCGGAACTTTTGAACGGGAAAGAAATATACTGGTAAAATTTAGTAAAATAAACAGATATGTTTTCCACATAAATCAGTGATATAATATTATTTGATAACAGTTTATTTTAGTTTTATATCGGGAAATGGGCTCAATACAGCTCGCTATTGAGTAATGGCAAACAAAATTACGTACGTGCCCCTTCTAAATTTAACCAGTATAATAATTATACATTTATTGGATTTTGGGGTAAAATCGTAGTGATTCGCTTCAGAGTTAAATTCTGAATGTTAAGCTATTGAAACATTTCATAGAGTTACTCTTTTGGTTTTATTGTCATAATCTGCTTTGCTAGCTGAGCGTTGTGCGTTCCCCTTGCGTGGGGGATTTGTTTTTGTATCGAAACCTGCGTGTAGGGAATGTCGTTGTGTTTTTTCCATCAGGCCAAACTGATCACAGGCTTCCAATAGTGGCTACTAAATGCATGACCTTGCTTCAAAAGATCCAAATCACGTATACTTGAATGTTAAAGTGGAGCTTTTACGCCGATCAACATTTTGATTTTTCAAGAGTTTCTAATAGCATGATATCCTCCATCACAGAAAACCAATTTCTTTGAATTTTCGATATTTGTAAAATTTGAGAAAAATACATTCTTCACGACGTACTAAAACTCTGATTTTGGAAAACTGAGACTACGCGCGGCCTGTAAAATTTACAACTTGTGACGTCAGTTGTTCAACACGAAGTACTTGCTGGTAATTCACCTCATTGGACGGTGCGAGCTGATAACATAAACAGGGCATGCATGTATATAGTAAATTATACGTGTATTTCGTGTCGAACAACTAGTAGAAACTCTATATAAAAATCAAAATGTAGGAGCTCCACTTTAACTACAGTTACACGCATTTTGTTGAATCTTGTTAGCGGTTGACATTGTCCGTCAATTGCTTGATGATTACTGAAGTTTCTAAGTTACACAAGGGATTTGAAAGGCCCTTTCTAATCTCTTTGGTAACATAGAAACTTCAGTAATGTATCCACTAACCAAAAAACCAAGAAACATCAAGAATTGCTTGGTGAACCGCAATCAACTGAAAATATCGCTATAGCTACAATTATTATAATTATCATTTATTATCAACAAATTGTAGGCCCTGTAATGCTAAAGTTTAATGTTAAAATCGAATTTACTTCGGAGGGGTCTTGTGGCCTTTTAGTTATCTTCACCACCACCGCAGGTCGAATCCCGATCATTACTCGGACACTCTCAATACAAAATTGCATGTTTTCATTATTTGTAATCTAAGAAACCCGTGTGGATGGGTGATAAGGGCCAATAGCTCGTGCACATTAACCGTTAGCCAATAGAGGCACAGGCAATCACCCGCAAGGGGGGAACTATTATGAACTACGCATGGGGCTACATGCGCTTGTCTTGGACAACGGGTGATGTCCATGGTGCCAACAATTGAATTGTTAGTCCCTCCGTTTTCCAAATTTCTGGTTCTTCCCTCGTTATATAGTGTAGTCAATGAACACTCTATCAACTAACTTCTCTGGAAGTTGTTAATACGAATGAGATGGAATGTGTGCTTCCTCCTCAATGAAATAGCGTACAGTCGTCGTTAGAGTGAAACATTTGAGTTTATACCATAGCTTTGATAATGGGTCCGCTGTCGGAGGAATTTCTTGTCAATACATTACATCAATAATCACTGGCTCCAAGCATTTTAAGGGAGGCATTTATCGCTTTGGTAACATGTAACTTTTTGATATCGTTCATGGTAAAAAAGGTACGGTATCGTGACGATATCGCTCCCGCATTATGTGCTAGTGTGCACATCGTCCCTGGGCTCGAGAAAGCTTTCTCTTGTAGCGTCCCCGATTGTCGCTGTAAAGTATCACCAATGAGGGCGCTGTAATGCAGATTGAAGCTGTGTATCTGGCCTACAGACATAAAGAACCTGGTCATCTATTGTTCTCAGTTGGGGGGCAACGTCAGTTGGCCTCTCTTTATACGCGGCTCTGGATTGAAGCATCCCAGTCACAGTAGAATTGTTTTCCAATCCTGGACCAAAATTGCCAAAGAAGAAATTTGAACTCTGATTTGGTGTGACGATGTACCTGACACAACATTTGATAATACTGTACCGTTTCTTCGTGAAGTAACATGGCGTGGGTTATCAGCTTTTTTGCGCTAGCCCTCTCGTTACCCTCAATGTGAATTTTTATAAACCGCAGGAAATTCTGAATGGTTTTTACAGGCTATCAATGGAAACTTTCAGTCGACCGTATGACTTACGAATGTTAACATTCTAAATCTTGTAAATCGCTAGATACGTTTACATCGAATAATGTATGGTGTATAACATGTGTAGGCCTGGCTTTCTGTACACCTCGGCTTTCCACTCAGGAGGACCCAATGTCGCTGTCATAGCAAAGATTCAAGCTTAATAGAAGTATGTTTGCTGTGATTAAAGGGGACCAATAGTCGATGATTTACAGCAAGCAGTTGTACCGATTTAAAACATCCACCAAATGAGCAGCCTGCGCCAAAATAGTAAAGAATCTTCAATTTAAAGCGCCCTCTACTACCATGGGCCGCACAATATTTATGGGCCGCAAAACATGCACGATATGAACGTGCACAACATAACCGATTTTTCCAAAAAATTTATGCGATCGCCAAATTTTTCGATGAAATGTTTACAGGTTACTTTGATGATGTAAAACCATACTTTAAAGCCCAGCGCACACGGCAGAACATTTCTCCTGACGCAAAAACAAAAACACCGAAACATCGCTGAACATTTTACACCCGCACACGGCGAACATTTTCAGCGTTTAGCGTCACTCAGACGTCACATGATTTCAAACATTTCAAAATGGCGCCGTCCACACGCAAGCCAAAAATAACACCCGCAGCTCTTAAGAAAACCTCGTCGTAGACGTATACATCGCTCTGTTTGGGTTAGAAGCTGGATTGAACGTCGACAGGAGCAAGTTTTTTTGGGGGAAATCTGGCGCAGGAGCTAAAATAAGACAATCTGAGATGTACCGGCGATATTTCTGGTTACCAAAGCGGAGTTCAATATTCTCTTAAACCACAAATTTATCTTCGGTTCCTTTTGACCACTTGAAATTTAGGCATGCGTCTTCGGTGACCGCCATGTTTATGTCATGTGACAAAAATCAGATCATCAATTGGCTGGAGTCAACAAAATGTTTTGCGATGCCAGTGAATGTGTGTGGTCGTCGCAAACGAGAGACAACGTTCCGACGGTAAAAATGTTCTCAAAACAGGTTTGATTCAGAAAACATTTCATCGAAACAATTATGTTCGTGTTTTTGCGATCGGACAACATTTCAGCAAAACAAAATTGTTTGGCAATGTTTCGTAGAAATTTTCTGCCGTGTGCGTTGGGCTTGCTTTAAAACAACCACAATGGTACTAAAACAACAAACTACAAAATGGGTTCAGGAAACCCGAGGCTCCGGCCACGGATGCGCGTGTGCAAACGTAAACCTCAGCCATAGAAGTATTAAGCTCAGTCACATGCACAAACTAAGTTATGCGGCGTACGCGTAACGTGAATTAGCGGCGGCCATTTTCCCCCACGAGCCAATGCACTTCTAAAGAAAAATTTGTCACGCCAGTTTTGGTTTTCTTGCACTGATACTGTTCGTGTGCTTTGTACAGGCGTCTACCTATCTATTGACAGTGCTGCATGACCTGTATCATCACTGATGTGAACAGCAGACTGGTCGAAACTTTCACTTCACCAAATTTATTAGCGGCGACCCTTCTCAGGGGGCCTCTATAACAACTCCAAAGCGCTGTGTATTAAAACCCAACAAAAGTATCGTTAATCGGACAGCCCCACAATATGGCGTTATTCAAAATGGCCTATTGTAGATGGGCTATCCCCGTGTCGCGCACAATTCACACAGCTACGTGGAATAATATTTTAAACGGGTGGTGTGCGTGTTTCATCACACCTGCCTAACCTAACGAATAGACGAGAAATTGTTGTTTTACTTTTAGTCCTAATGACGTGACACAGATCGTCTGTGACCGAACCGCGATCCGTTGACAAGTTTTCTTTGCGGGGGACGAATCTGAAAATTGTGTTTCTGTTCTTTAACAAATAGCATCATTCTTCAGTTACACCCGAGACCCCCAAAAGAAAATAAAGAAAGAAACAGTCACCCGAGTATCATCGCTAATCTTGGAGACGCTGCAACCCGTGCGCGCCGCCGCCGCTGCGCTCCAGATGTCACGACCCGGCGTGTCAAGTTAAGGCGATCGGAATGCGGCAACTTACTGGCAACAAACAGGGATGATCGGTTGAATTAGAAAGGGGAGGGAAAAATACTTTCAACAACTCTTTGAAGACGAAGGAATCTGGCCCTGTCTTTTGACAGGTACTCTTGTCAGCGAGAAGACACGGGGGACATTCCTACAGATCAAATGAAGATAACGTTACAATGGGGGATATATTGCGAGGAGTGTCGGGGCAAATTGGTAGTACATGTAGCATAATGTCATGAATTATCCTCAATAAAGTAAAGAACGAGATTTTGCAGTCGTGATTCGGAAAAAAAGACAAGGGTGTGCAGCAAAAATGTCAATTATTTATTCGTATATACCCTTCCAGAGAAGCGGGATATATATATTATAAAACAGGTATCTGTACCGTAGTTAGAAGTTACGGTTTGAGAATTGGGAGGAAAGGCACAAAGTGTACGGGGGATTCCCCGCTTGGGGCAGGTAGGGACCGAAAAGCCAATTATGCATTAGATACTTGGAATTTGTACTTTTTAGACACACGTACTGGTGAAGCGAGGGATGGTATAGCGCCGGGCCGGCACCTAACCCCTCAAACTGTCAAATATTAAAAGACTTTGCTCAACAGGCTATTCATGTCCTTATCCATATTCGTTATTATTTACCAGTCCGTGTAATATTGCCCATACTCATTAGCCTATACTTTCAACAATATTGTTTTTGACTTCTTGGTAAATGTCTCCGACTTTGACCCGATTTCAAATGTTCGTAGGGCTATTGTTTGGAATGTTACAATCTTGCCATTTGTTAAATCGCACGAAAAAGAATGGCATAAAAGGTGTAAACGATAAAATGAGCATGCTTCAACGGTTTCAATATTTTCTGCGAGGCTTTTATCTGCAAAGTAATTTGAAGCCGGGCTGCGGCCATATTGTTAATCCTATGTGAATATCTGATGGGCTTAACCGCATTACCAGAAAACGCAATAATGCCCCACTATATTAAAATGGCTATTTCATTTTTCGTTTTCGTGGTATTCTAGGCCTATTTAGGATAAATCGTTGGGGATAAATCTGGACATAGCCTGTAGCCAATATGTGTATAGCCATATGAGTGAAGCTATAATGGCAGCCACAATGTTCCCCCCAAAATCGGAATTGTTACTGGCCACGAAATAGCTACTGTATAGGCGGCGTTTACTATCTATTCGCCCCCCAGAGAACCCCGATAGTAGATTCCTGAATTCGTCTCAAATTTGATAGAAATTTAAGCGAAATACTTCATTTTATAGCGCAGAGCTAGGCACGCACAGGCCAAAAAAAAACAATCATTATTCTCCGAAGAACATTTGTATTGCTTTATTACAAACAACTTCGAAGCGATTAACATCGACAAAAAAAGAGTCAAAATTCCAACAATGTGCCGGCAAATTGTTCCCCTTGGCGCCAGCAGACGGATCCGCCGAATATTCTAATCTTCTTTTGTATTTCCACTCAAATTATGCCGTATTGACATTTCGTTATCTTCAAAGGCTTTGAACAAGATAACGGGAGTGGGCGATTTCACGGCATTGTTGGTATTTACCGAGCGGGGAATAATTGTTTGCTTGTTGGGGTAAAATACTTGCGTGAAAAGTACCGTAGAGAAATAGAAACAAACCGCAGAGTTGTTGTGTACGCATGCGTAGCAGGTGGTGCTCGTATTCTCTCAGTGAAGAAGAAAAAAGTGTCACACGAACAAGCACAACAACACGCACACGGAGTTTGTACCAGCCAACTTAGCTCCGGGAATGCGTTTAAAAGGAAAGGCGAGGAAACTCACTAAAAGTAAGTAATTTCCTACTTTCTAGTCACCACCATGTATAGCGTAGATTTCAGTGACTCTACTCTGCAGCTGGGGATCAATCTGATTTTGTATTTATGTGACTTCTTGAAGTGAATGATTACCGTGGTTCGTGAGTTACTGTGCCGTGCCGTTGGGGCTTGGTTACCGGCCCTACTCCGCCGAATTGCCGCCATAGTGTCCCTCGTTCACTCGGGTAGCTGTGGCTTGAATCCCCACAGAGGCTCATCCACCTGTGCACCTTTGACGGTGTCAGATTATGCTGTTAAGTTTTCTTGGAAGTGGTTATTATAATTCTGAGCTTAGGTGGTGCATTTTTGCGCATTTTGTTGGCATTCGTTTTCGAATTGTTTGGCCGTGTCCTTGGGCGGTCTAGTACGTAATATTCATATAAACGTAAATGTTTGCGATAATTAAGCTTATTACGATTCTGTCTGTACTGCATGGTGCTACTGCTAGTCCTGGCATGGGGCTACTTGTTTAGAATTTTACAAGTCTTTCAGCTTTTGCATACAAAGTCAGCTGCGTTTTGTTGGGTCATAATGTGCCTTACCTTCTGTCAAATGCTGTTGTCACGCCATAGTAAACATTGTATTGTTTGTATTTATCTCCCAATTTGTTTTTATCCAGTGTGTCATATTGTAGCTTAAAATTGTCATCCACACCTTGAAAGTTTATTGTTCCTTTTCAATTCACAAGAGTTGTTACTGAATGAATGTGTATGAGTCTTATTCATTTTATGTCACAGTACTACGACTCTCAATGTAATTGATTATTACTATTACTAGTATTATAAAAGTTTTAACCATCCGTAATAATAATAAATCGGTAAATAAAGGTTGGTATACTACATGTAGCTGTATCTGTGGACTTTGTTTAACGTAGAAACTGTTGAAACCTGAAAATCAAAAAAGCGTCACGCTGTTGTGTCGCTATTGTGTCGCTATTGATTATATTGTGGAATTGCTTAGTACTAGAAAGTAGTTGTTTTATTATTAAAGTAGGTTTCCTCCAATATTGCCTTGTTTGCTGTTGGATCATGGCAATTAGAATGCTTACCATCAAATGACAACATTGGGCACTGTTTGATAAGCTTGCATGCTTCAGTGAATAAAGACTTTAATCAATTTTTTTTCATGTAATGCCAATATCATGGCCGAAGCTGGCACAAAATTGGTAGCGAAGAATTTTTAGTTTTACCTGGATTGTCTCAAGCAGTAATGAAAAAATAACTCTTTAAAAAAAACATACTTACGTCCTTAAGTTCAGACCTATTATTGTTTGTGCGAGTCTTGGATAAGGGTACTTGTATAGTCACATACAGGCATTAAGTTACGCATCTGAGTAGTAAAATCATCTTGTTGTTATCAAGATGTTGTTACAGATGACTTTTCAGACGTAAATCTCAGTTCCGAATATACTATAAAGCTGTTACACCATCTTATCAATTTGCATTAAATCATCTTATAAACACTTTTTAACCCCGCTGAGCCAATAAAATGGGGGGGGGGGTGTAAAGTTACAACTCATCCAATTGGGAAAATCTCTGTGTGCAAGGGAAATGGGCATGCCTGGTTTGAAAGTGTGCCTGTGCAAGCCAATGGCCATGTTTGTGCTTATTGCATAATTAAAACCATAGACCCTTAAAACCTAGACAATGCTGCACTTTTAAAGAGTTGCAATTACTTTAGGATTTGAAACTTCCTAGTATACGACGAAAACTACAACTTGTACAACTTTTAAAACCTTTGAAACCTTCAAAACCTATAAGCCTCCAAATATGCTACATCATGATCCCACTGTCAGTCATTGAACAAAGTCTGCTTGTTTTTCCAAGAAACTGAACATTGCCCTTGCAACCATATATATTGAATACCTAGTGTTTAGTGCCCTCTCCTGACCTGCTCCCTTCAACCCCCTCCAACCCCCTCCCAATAATAAATAATAATAAACAAATAAAACTGACCCTTGGAACAGTTACATCTATAGCTCTTCCCAAGCAATATGGGCAAGTGGTACCTACAAACACAGTAGTTAGGCTTACTACATTTCATCTTCAGCATCATACCCAGGCTAGAAAAATAAACCTTGAGCATGCATGTATCTAGCAGGTTCACACATGATATCTTTTGATTCAACCAGAAGTGGCAAGAGAAAGAGACTTTATCAAAACAAAATGATATCCCCACCCCGCACCCACCTCCAACACTGACACAAACATTGGATTCCTATTACCCATCGGGATTATATACCAGATCTCTTATTCATTGTCCCCCACTAAGATGGATTTTGTGTTTGTTTGTGGCCAGGAGAAACAAGTGGGCTCTATTCTGTGTGGAAGGTAAGGGTAGTGGAGGGGGTGGGGCGTTCTTTCCTGGTCATGCATGGCCTACGGAGGTATAAGAGGTGGATCCACTGACTGAATAATATAATATAGTCTCCCTGAGTGTGGGAAAGAATGTGAAGTATTGCAAGTGATGATCTGTTGTGATATGATCGTGCCACTAGGAGGTAGATTAGGGGTCTGGTTGTACCAGTGGTTCCTGAGTAGAGGGGTTGTACATGGGCCACACTCTCTTGTGACTAAACTGACTAAACAATCTGGCTTGCACCTGCCTGTACATGATTTTTATTTTTTTTGCTCCTGCACATGTACTGGGGATCCTTCATGAATAATTCATGTTATAGAGTCTGGAATGTGTGATGTCACAAGTTTCTGACTGACCGCATGCATCGTCACCTAATTTTGGTGGGGTCTTATGGGCAATTCCGGGAAGGAGTAAGATCATCAAAGCTTATGCCATAAAATTACCAAAAATAGGTAAAAGTAAGTAAAAAATAAGTAAATTCATGATGATTTAACATGAGATTATGTGCAAAATAGGCTATAATTTTGATTCATCAACGATGGGAACAGACTTTAATATTTCCAGTTAATACAATTTTGTTTTTTTACTATTTGAATCTATTTTGAACTACAATATTGACAGTAGATTAAGACCCCACATTTACAGGAATACGTACCCACTTTTACCTATACATATCAGATTAGTTTTATGTAAAGTCGAATCAAGCCAGAATAGTTTCTATTATAGGCAATGATGGAAACATAACACGGTTTCTTCCAGCTGTATTTCATTTGAAGAGACTTTTCTATGCAAATAAATAGCACAATTATTGTTAATTTTTTGTAAGGTTACTAACTGACATTAATGTTCCCAACACTGCACAAACACATGTGCCACTATCTTAAATATTGTAGTGCAATAGGTCTGTGTATACTGAAATGCATGCATCTTAATGGTTAAAAGATAAATGCTCCCCCAAAGTTCTTCAAAATGTAACGTTACTAACCATGGAATTGCCCCCTCCCCCCTCTTCCGCAAGTGGAATAGCATTAGTAGGTCTATGTACGCTAAAATGCATGCATTTTAGCGTGCATTTTAGAGTCCAAAGAGAAATGCTGCTCCGAAATTTTCTCCCAAAGTTCCCCTAAAGTTCCTCCAAATGCAACGTAATGAATATGTAATTCCCCTCTCCCCTCCCTCTTAGTAGATAAGTTGTTCGCCGTTCAACCAGGAGGTTCTTAATTTTGACATTGTTGCCAGCTAATTTCCATTCACAAACTCAACAACCTCAAGTTTACCTGTGGTAAATATTTATTGTGTGGAAATTATGGACCAATTTGCAGTACACCGTACGCGTATGGTAATACCAAGTGATAACCGAAGCGCCCTCTCTTAAATAACAAAATACGATAAGCAACTAGCAATCCATCCCTGCCATCACTCACTCCAAGACTGTATTTATGAAATGTCATGCAAATATTTGTGTTGTACAATCCAAAATACGGCACTTTTCAGCAAACTAATAAAAACCGGGAATTCTAGCAACAGTTTTAAGACAAAGTAAGTCCTGAAGTTCCACGAAGAAGTGCATTATTTTGTAGTACTACATGTATTTTATGCCCAATATTGAAGTGCTTGCCAAACAAGGAGCAGCTTGGTACTGGATAGTCAGTTAGCATGCTTTCCTTTATTGCAGACAGAATTATAACTAATTTCCCCTTTGTAATTATAATTGTTCCCCTTTTACCATCGTCAATGGTACCTGTATCACCTAAAAATCACAAATTTAAATGTAGTTGCTAAAGGTGGCGCCAATGTGTAGCGATTACGTCAGGCTACATGTACAGCTGCGTATTTAGGGGGGGGCCATGGTGCCATGGCCCCCCCCCCCCGCGGGGGAGTGGACAAAAATGTTTTGTCAAGC
>JAVCKS010011203.1:0-12563 GCA_032273685.1 Pteraster tesselatus
CATTGTGATTTTTAGCAAGATATATGTCCCTAGATATGAAAAAAAGTGATAGCAGTTTATAACTCTCGGCCATCTCTTTGTTATCACCCGAAATAACAAATTGGCGAAGTGAAGCAGGGGTATAATACTAAAATTGGAATAAATATTTTTTTAAGGACCACAGAGTGCCAATAATTTTTGGGGCAAAGCAAAGCGTATAATACTATTTCAGGTGATAACACAGAGATGGTCGAGAGTCATAAACTGCTATTCCTTTTATTTTCCTATACATCTTGCTAAAAATCCTTATTCCATCTGTATGGTACCGACCGGTAAATTTTGGGGGTCTGACTCATAGCCTACATGGAATCTTGGTTAGGCATCCCTACACCAAAGGCTTCACTTTGTTTAAGGCTTATGCGTAAAACTGAACCATCAACATCGCATACTATTCAGTCATGGTGGAACATTTACAGTCACAGTATACATGTAGTATGTACATTTCGTAAACCTTGACACAAAATATTATATCCACCTTAAATAGCGCCATACTATACATGGAGCATGTGGTGCACACATGTGCAAGGTTACTGAGCGTGCTTAGGGCCCTGGGCTGGGATCAGGAAAGCATGCAGTTGATTAAGTAACTGAGTGTGCTGGGGACAGTAATATGTATCTCTATGGCAGTGATCAAAGGGAGTGCAGCATAATGATATTTTTCTAGGCCTTGAGCGACTTGACTAGCCTGGCACACGAGAATGAATGGGATATGAGCAGTTTTTGATTTGGCATCGTTCAAGTTGGACATGTTCAAGTGTTATAGTTCTTTGTTCAGGACAAACCTTGACTCCGTGTGAAATAATTAGAGTGCAACCAACAACAATCAATATCTTAGTACGTCTCGGCAAGTAATATGAACGACCAGTATCTCCGCTCTCTCAATTTATTACTTACAGACATCTGTCTTCTTAGGGTCGGGAGTTGACATGTCCTTCTTAGGAACAGCATCCACACCGAGACCATCGTATAATGACATGTCGACGTATTTGTAGGTAGTACCTAGCAAGCTGTGTAGATCTGTCTGATGATGTTCACTGTCTCGTCACCTATACACACACATTATGTAAACAGCAGATAACAGGTAGGCATAATATTGTAATATTGAGTAACAGATAATTACAGTACGGGCCAAATATAATATCACACCGCAATCATGTTTTACTCACCGTGCCCATTGTGGACCTACGAAATCGTGAATAAATAGGAGTAAATTACGACATGATCCCACGAATGATTTGAAGTTTTTTACTAGTCATATCTCGAAAACCACAATGTACAACGCTCGAATCAGGAGCACTTTACAATTTACTTAGGCTTTGTCAAATCATGGTCATGTTTCAAGTCATGTGTATATGTATGGACATTGTCAACATCCCCAGTTTTGGCATAATACTAGACAAGTATACTCTGCGATAATTATCAAACATTTGCGCTGTTTGCGAGTGGCCCGCCTTAGTTTATATTTATAGTTACTCCGAACAAAAGCGAAAATTGTAGGCTAAATGTCACTGCAGCTACATTCGAAGACAATTTATTTAAATACCGGTACATTATTTTCTGATTGTGGACTTCATTTGTTACATTCACAAAACCTGCGGCACGCTGGAGTGTAAACACGCACATTTCATACGACGGCACACCGGATTTGACGTTGCACGGACAGAGAGAATATGCGACTAGTTTTAACTGCAAGTGTAGCCTAGGCTTTATTCGGGATACAACAAAAACCAATGCTGCAAAACTACCAAAGGGTAAATTAAAAAAAGGTTGTAATTTTTTGTCATTGGTTAAGATCGAGTTGAAAACTTCTTCCTCAACTGATTCCTAAATTTGGGGAAAATAAATGAATGCACACCCAGATCCCCAGCTAATGTTATGAAGTAAACTGCACTGGAAAAAAAATATTACAAAAGAAAGCACCGATTCTCACGCCAAATTTTTGACTTTATTTTATTTCTATGCCTAATTAGTAAACACTTTATACATTTTGTTATAGCGCCCCCAGCGACTAAATTTGCGGCTAAAAGTTAAAACATGATAAAAAAAAGGACGGCCAGTGTGATTGGCAGCCATTCACCTTAAAATGTTCTATATAGATAACAAAACAAATACATATAATGCATAACTTACCATATATAACAGACAAAGGTGTTCAGTTTGCTCAAATTCTACTGTTTGAACTGAACTGAAAGTTGAACATGTGCCGTTTTATTACACTTGTGTGACACTGGTTATAATTTCTTGTTATTACGTTGAGTACAGACTCCAGACCGTTTTCATGTTGGCTGTATACTGTGCCTAGCTAGATGGGATCTGACTACTGCCTTAGGCTAATAATACTATAGCGACGCGGCTGGTTACGCGAGTAATAGGGCCAAGAGGACGCCTAGCTACATTTTGGTAAAAATCTGAAATATTTACCTAGGGCCTAGTACTAGTAGTAGTACCATATTAGTATTAGTAGTAGGGGCCTAAATCTTTATAAATTAGCCGATTTTAGGACTAGTCTAGGGGCCAGTCTAAAAAGAGAACAACTCCAGAAATACCCGTCCACCACGTCCCGTTCGTTTCTAAAACTAGAACTAATTAGTTAGGCCCTAGGACTACTGATGTCTAGAGCCGAGGTAGCTAGGCCTAGGCTGAGGCTAGCCTATGGTTCTAGCCTAGCGGCTATTTCTACGTCGATCGTTAACTTTTGCACATATAATATAGTGGTACGGTGGAGGGTCAGGATTATATTGACGTGGTGGTGGTAAACGCAGTCGGAGTAAAATATTCCAGGCTCAATTCGGCAGCGTGTAACTTTTTTCAGCTAAACGCCAAGACATCTGTCCACTCGCCACTCGCCACTTTTGTAATTGACATCATTGTGATGTGAAGGCTTAGAACAAGGGTGTTAGAAAATGGACATGGTGAACGGGTATTCTGGAGTTTGCCCTGATGACGTTTACTACCATTACTACACAGTACTACGTCTACTGCTGCAGCTAGTGTATAAAAAAAATTATGCTGTCGGCATACACCACAGCATAAATTAAAAGACTATTAGTACCCCCTC
The DNA here is from genome assembly GCA_032273685.1 of Pteraster tesselatus. Lineage (NCBI taxonomy): Eukaryota > Metazoa > Echinodermata > Asteroidea > Velatida > Pterasteridae > Pteraster > Pteraster tesselatus. The sequence continues at coordinate 3,098 of JAVCKS010011203.1, forward strand.
GAGTTTTCTCTACGTACAATGTATCCAGATCTTAATGTCGATGGCCGTAGCTCTAGACCTCGTTTGGGACAGTTCTTCAAAACGGCCGATGCTGACAATAGACGTAGCCCTAGACATAGTTTTGAACCTGGCCTTAATTACAAGGCTGGGTACCAGACTAGTCATAAAAGCTTGAATGGATGGGTATTCCAGAATCATGGCCAAAGTAAGAATTATACATCATAGTCTAGACACTCTACTATAGCCTATAGGGCTCTACATATTAGCTTTGATGTCTATTTTCGAAACCGCAGTTGCTGTAGGCTAGGCCTACTCAGTCTGATTATGAATGTGACAGTTTGATAAAATAACAAATTCTGTCATAATGTATAGATTTGCATTTCTAGATCCAAACCCCCTAGCACTTATCAGATATGGACCCCCCCCCTTCCAAATCTGATAACCCTAAGCCTAACGTACCCTAACTTGGGTCCAAACCTACTCGGCAGTAGAAATGAACTACAGTCAGCCAAATCTATACATTAACCCACGGCATAAATGGAATTATCTTTACTACTAGCGGAAAATACAAAATAATAAATGTATTCAAATAACTGAGCATAACTGAGCATTGCTGGAATAGCCATTAACTGTGTTTTTAGAATGTCTGGTTTTATTTTTCATTTCTTTATGTGATAGTGTAACAAATACAATTCAATTGTCTTTTAGACTTTGCTGAACTTGAACTGACAATAAAGAAATGAAGAATCATCTTTAACAATCCATCATCATCATCGCTCATCAAATCACCATGGCAACCCAAACATCGCCCGATTCAGCCACAGTGGACAAAGCCCATTTCAGAGTAACTGAGTTCATGATGGAGGCTGGCATCAAGCTCCACCTGCGGTCTGCTACCGTTGCCACGGCCTGTTCCACCTACTATCGGTTCTTTGCGGTGTGTAACCTTGGCGACTATGATGCTCACCTGGTCGGCACGGCTGCCATCTACCTAGCAACCAAGGTGGAAGAACAGCATGTCAAGTTGAGGGATATTATCAATGTGTGCTATAGGTAAGTGGGTCAAGCATATAGGCGTATGGGACCATTCGTGGTTGGGCTTGTAAGGGAGTCAAAAGTGTGGTAAAGACTTGCCTAATCACTAATTTACACACTGGGATAAACAACAATTATGACCCATTTTGTTGGGAATCTCCACCATCCCCTATTCATCGATCATAAACAAAAGAATTACTGGTAGAAGAATTACTTAAGCCTATCCACGCTAGCACGATTCTTATTTCAACGCTATGTCTTGGAAAATGGTTTGGTTGTAATTGAAATTACGACTCTGTTAGGTCTTCGGGCAATTTTTGCCGAAATATTTAGCCATGAAAAATATTTGCGTAGTGGTACATCCTTTACGAGAAACGCTCATAATATCCAGTTATCATTTTTTATATAAATATCACACGATAAATTGTGAATACAGGTACAACACTGCAGTAATTTTTCATTATTTTACATCGAATCTTTGTAATACCAAGAAATGTTTTGATTTGTATAGGATTCTTCATCAGCAGGAGTCACCCCTGGAGGTTGGCAAGAAGTACTGGGACTTGAGGGAGAGTGTGGTCAACTGTGAACTACTGCTCATACGCATAGTCAAATTTAATCCCAAGGTACCAAACTTTCTCACCCATGCAGAACGTGTCACGCTATAGAAATTTGAGAAAGCCTGCAGTGAAGTATTTCCCAAGGGGGTGGGAGATTTTTTTTTCAATTGTACCTAATTTGATCTCTTAAAAAAAAGAACAATGGATGCTATTGTCTCCTAATAATGGTTTGTTTCTATTGTTAGTTTCCCGAAGTGAAAATTTGAGATAAGATCACCACCATTTACCAACTCTCTTGTCACAAGCAATCTGGAATAGACACTGAATTCTTTTTAATCACTGAATAGGTGGCTCTTCCACACAAACACCTAGTGCATTACCTCGTGTCACTCCGGGCGTGGCTGGACCAGGATCTATGGAGGAATACACCCATCGCTCAGACAGCTTGGGCCATGCTCAGAGACAGTTACCATGGCAGCATCTGCACACGAGTCAAACCACAGCACCTGGCCGTCGCCGTTGTCTACTTTGCCTTACAGTGCTACGGAGTGGGCATACCATGCCATGAACAGGCCAAGACGAAATGGTGGCAGGTAACGGCCGGTGGTTCAGTCTGGTCCCATCAGGTCATGTTGTGTCGGGTCAAATCAGGAGCCAACTTTCATGGAGCCTGTTAGCATGGATTCTATGCTTACGGGTGATTTGAGCTATAGGCTTTGTGCATGACAACCGCCGGTAATGTAAGCACCACATTACATTGGGCCTAGATGGTGTCAAGTTGGGTCAAGTGAAGTTGAGGCCAATGTAAAAAATCTAATTCAATGTTGTTAAAGGAATACTATCATCAGAGAGAAAAACATTGCTTGTATGCCATGCCATGCCAATAATTCATATTTCCATAAATAAATCGTAAATTTCCATTAAAATCTTTTTTTTATTATTTGTTAATTATTACCTCGTGATAAGCTCAGCTGCTGCCTTTTGGCTCAGTTCATTTGCCATTGTTCGTTGTTGTTGTACGATTTCAATAGAGCTCATTGCCTTGTTGTTCGCAGTAGAATTCGCAGGCAGTTGGTCAGCCAGAGATACACCACTGTGTAAGCTCAATGGCATGGCCCATTGTGATTTGTTTACCCTAAGTGCATTTCGAGAACAATATTTGTTTAAACAGCAGTTTTATGCGGCGATACAAGCAATGTTTTTCCTCTAATGATGGTATCTTTTAAAATTGAAATTTGTATTCCATAATGAAATATCCCGAATATTTTGGAAATGATTTTGTTTGCAATCACGGGACTTTCGTTTGACCCCAAATTAAAACATTTGTTTGCATTGGATTCAATCATTTGTACATGTAGGTATTCAGCGATGACCTAACGGAAGACAAGGTCCAGGACATTGTCCAGGAACTCATTGATCTGTACGACATGGAAACCAAAGTGAAATGACCTCGGTTGGACGCCGTTCATCGTTACACCGATGGATTAGTCAAAGGAATGACAAGGGTAGAAACATATCAGAGGTCGTTCGGATTGAAGCCAACCTGTGCGGTACATATTATGTCCGCTATTTATGTGTGGCTATTAGGTTCCGAGCAGTGTTCCCTCTAAGCTGGTCAACAGTGAAAACTTCATCAAAGTGTTCATTAATACATACATGTACCAAATTTGAACGTTATTACTGCGCGGTAACCAAGTATGCTTCAACAGGAGAAAACCTAGGGTAGCGTTCTAATTATGATACGTTGTTATTGTTTACATGGTACGGCCAGAAACACCAGGGCTCTCTTGCAGTATCATGGGTTCTTTGTATTATATGCACGAGACCTACAATAAGGCTTGGTGTCGCCTCCGAACAAAAGTATGGTTAACTAGCTCGCCTAAAGATACGAGTGCCCTACCTGCATTCTGAAGACTACAGAACTGGATTCACTAGACTGCTCCATATTAAGTTTTATATTCTCAACATGTGTTGCATTTGTGTTGGGTGGTATCTTTCTATTGAATGCATGTGCTCTTCACAAGAGGGCACTGCATCTAAGTGGTGGGTAGATAATGACTGAACCTGTCATATTGGTCTGTGCAGTGATTTCTACGTGTTTAACTTCAATCACGTAAGTGATGGTCAAACAACAGAAGTCTTAGGGCCTATTCACACAAGTGCGGTAACCGCGGTAACCGCGGCAACCGCGGCGTCTTTCATTCATTCATGTTAATTGCCTGCCCTTTGACCCCAAAAAACAATGGCGGGACTCGAGCGCTGTGTCGGCATATCAAATGAAACCGCTGATTCTTCAGAACGCGCAGTCTCACGGCGGTATTTTGGAAAAATCGCCCTGGTTTCTAAACGGAGCGGTTTATCGCCCTACTGCGCGGGCTTTCCGCCTCCAATGTAAACAGTCCCATAGAAAGACACGTATTCTATTTTTTTTACCGCCCGGAATTCCGTTACCGCGTTTCTGCGCAAATAGGCCTTTACATAGACTACAAAGACTGTTAGGCATTTCATCTGGTACGTTTGGGTGCCGCAATGCATACGTGTGTACAGCACCAATATTGTTCATCAGGTCAAAGGAAACAATACTTTGACCTTGTTTAAATGTAATGTACATTTCTAAGATGTTTATCAAATTGTACGCAACACAAATGCTTATTAAGACTGTGTAAATCTATAATTGATAATTAATGTCATCAAAAGCAAATCAGTGTACTTTCAGTGATCTTACTAGAATCCTCTCCAAGAATATTAAATTGGTATAAATTCTTTATATAAATTTGAAAAGAAACATGTACCAGGCAAATAAAAATACAATACACAATAATTTGTGTACTTTTATAGTTTAATTATGTCTTTGACTCAAACAGGCAATATTGCACAATTTACAAGCAGAACAAATTCTTTATACAGAATGTAAATGTTAAGATCCAAAATGTTCTGTATTACTGATTAGTAATAAAGAAGATTTTTGCACTTAAAAAAAATGTTCGTAATATATATTGACCACCCAAATTAATTTTGCATAATTTGCATAATCAGGCTAATCACTAAACATGAACTTATTTTTATTTTCATCCACACGGCTGGCTGGCTGCATGCAAGTACATAAACATGATACATGTATCTACTAACTTTAATACTCATATGTGACCTGCTCCGACGAAATGAGCGTAAAGTCGCACAATGTCATTTCACAGTACAGCGGACAAAATTTAAAGGGGTGGTCATTTTTTTGTTTTGGGGTTATTTCGTTTCTAATTATAACCCTTTAGCAATTCAAAAATTTTGAGTCGGATCTGAAACAAGAAAACAATCACAACATGGTCGTTGCTAAGGAAACAAACCTAACTTTTGTATGTGTTGCATTATTTTGTGTTGTTTTCTTGTACACAACTTTAAAGGCTATTATCTCCAAAACTAATTGGTGTTAATATGTGTCGACTCCGTGACTTTCTAAGGCTGTACCTTCTTAATGAGTGTAATAACCCCCAAATGTTATACCATTTGAAAGCTCTTGATCTACATACATGTATTTCAGAAATACCAAAATCTAAACTTAAACATTTCCGACTTTATGCTCATTTTGTGGGAGCAGGTCTCATTTTTGTCACGTATCCTATCTTTATTGGTGGGGGGCTAAACAAATTCATATTGCATGATATGATGATCTGGAAAGTTTGAAAAACTCGCACAGGGGTCCACTAAGCACATGTCATGTAGTTGTATTAAACAAGAAGAACGATGTAGATGTACGCCGTGTCTTACAAATTCACACATGTAGTGCGTGAAGCTAGAACCCTCTCCTGAAAAGAAATAAATCTACAGAATTGGCCCAGCTCTGTAGTTTACTGGTTCATTTACATGTACATATACACTACAATAACCCTATCTTATGCAGCATATAGCATGTGTATACAGTACCTGTTTCATTAAACCAGCACCGAAATACTGGACAAATAAGTCAACCAGATCATTAGAGCTGCCATCATATTTCATTAGAAACCAATTTGTTTCTCCACTTAAACCGATCAGCCACTGTACTATTTTGAAGCCCTCTTAGAATTTACTGCATGACCATGAGGGCTTGTATAATGGAGATGAAATTGGTGCCTACTTTTAAACTACATGCATGACTGGATAATTAAATAGATGCATATAATTATAGGCCCAGAATACTTACAATTTACTATGAAGCGATTGCACAGCACTATTATGCAGAAAAGAGAATAAAACAATTCTAATATAAAATATCATTCATACAAAATTAAAATAAAAAGTAGAAAACATGAATAACCAAAACTATGTACCAGTAAATCTCGGCAAGATTTGCGGATAAAAAAAAATTATAAATACTGCAGGACCTTTTGACATGACGGCAAGCAGGCCTGCAAAACCCTGGTTGTTTAACATTGTTTACTTTTTAGAATGACAAATAGTACTTCACTAAATTACCTTTCCTATTGGATTCATTGGATTCATTTTTTAGGATGTACATTGGCAAAGTGTATGATTTCTTTTTTTTTAATGACAAAAAATAAATAAGTTAAAGTACTTTATAGCAACTACTGGTGCATAAACCGCATATTATTGGCAAGCTGTCAGGGCAATATTAATAAGTCTGTTGTGGTTTTGATTCACCTATTCCTTCATGCCCCCGAAACGAAAACGAGATCGATAAAGACCATGTTTTTGGAATCTCAAAACCACAACAGGACTGCTCAATTATCAGTACTCAAAACAAAGTCAGGCAACATGTGTTTTATAACATACAAATTTCCTTCGTGTACAAACAAACAATCTAATTGTCCACTTCTAAGGGGTGCCTGACAAAAAAAATATATTTTTGGGACAAGGGTGCATTTGATCAACGCTATTGTCCCTTCTTCGTCAGCGAATATACCGTATTACATGTAATTACATCAATTATCCTTTGATGAATTTATATTCACAATATTCTTTACATTAGAATGAAAAATAATGTACTCTTTAAATAGCAAAATATATCAATGTTAATTACTTTAAATCAGTGGTTTCCAACCTGTGGGGACGGTGGACCCCCCACAAGGGGTCTGTGAAGAAAATGTGGGGGATCTGCCAAGACAAAGGTGTACTGTATGGAAAACTCAAAAGGGGTCCCCTGAAGGGGGGAAAACAAGGTTGGAAAACACTGCTTTAAATGATACTTTTTTCTACAATTTCACATTAATATATATACACAAACATGTGTCTATTTTAAAACTTACATGTAATTTCAGGTTTTTCAAGTGAGGGTGAAAAATTCACATTTTGAGATTTTTGTCATAATACCATGCTATCCAGGTTTGTTTGATGAGCGGTCAACCATAGTAGGGGGTGAAATGCCAAAGGAAAGGTTAACGGCACGACTTTACTCAATACCACATGACTGTTTTTTTTCACCAACCGGATATCTGTATGCGGTGTGGGATACATTAAAGCACTATTGAATGAAGTTCTTCTCACAATGAAAAAGGCAAGTACTATATAGTTGCGAATAAATAAATAATGCTAATCATAGCAACACAAAATTTACATGTTTGCCACCATAACAAATTGTGGCCCCCAACATAAGAAGAGTTTGGTTCTAAAATAAATTCAAGTAAATGCTCAAAATCAAGCAGATGTTTTACTTGTTACCCCTTTCAATAGGAATTGGAGACTACACTAAAAAAAAATAAACAACAGTGGACACCAGTCAATGTTGCTTGCATTGCACACAAATATCTGATTCTCGATAGCTTTCTTTTAAAAACAATTTTTTTTTTGTTATTGAGTGTTGTAGGAACAACAACTTTGTATGGACCTTTACAGGCAGAGCATATTATGCAAATATGACTAGACACTACATGTATCTTTACAGATTTACTAGATTTACTAGATTAATAACAGAGATTGAATAAAAAAACTAGAGGGCAAGCTCTTACAGGTATTTACTCTCACCGAGAAATGTTTGAGTACTGGTATTACTTTTTATAAACAAATTAAAAATGTCAGGAACGTAACCTCCCTCAACTTTGTTGGCCGAGATACACTACCGGTCAAAAGTTTGTGTACATGTACACAAACTTTCTTTGTCTTTTTGAATTATGTAGATCCACAAGTTGATTTCAACCTTATTTTTAAATAATGCAAGGCTTTTTTATGAACTCTATTCAAATTATTAAATCATTCACATGAAATCCTAGGCAGTAATGATGTAATTATTATCAAAAGGTCACGCTTGGAAGTTTGGACAAATTTGGGGGAGAATAATCAGACATCCAAATATGATAATTATGATAATTATGGGGTTGTTTGGTCACATTTTTCATGAAGTTTATTATATGAAGCCGGTTAATCTCCCCGGATGCATGCTATTAATGATTCGTGTAGCATATACACTGTACATGTAATTGTGTAATTACACAATTGTGTATATAATGTGTATAATGTGTAATTCGTTAAAGTGTACCCAAACGTTTGACCGGTAGTGTACATATAATTAAATAGTATATAGCATGGCATTTATATATGGGTGTTTCCATAAAATAGGGTACCAATTTGTGACGATGTCCCCTTTTAGATGGGGAAATATACCACCTAATTTGTTTAGAGTATTTGCAGTCGTGTTTGAATCAGAATCAAAAGGCAATACTAACATTTTCATATTAAAACACAACAATATTATTAAGAGTCATAATAATAAAATAATAATGGATCCATTTCACGACGTAAGAGGGGACACCATCAGAAATTGGTACCCTAATTTATGGAAACACTCACATGCATATTACTAAAAACCTGTATTTTTAGGACATAATAGGGCACATGCAAACAATGGACAGTTATTCACAGTATAGTACATGTATGTAGCTGTAGTGACGACTCAAAAACTAGACGTCCACTGAATCGGATGAGAAACGTAACTTTGGTATCTCAGCAATCACCACAGTTGTTGCCATTTGCTACGCAAATAATCACAGGAAAGTATAAATATTCGTGTAAGTAAACATTCGTCTCATCGAAGGGAGTCTAGAGTGGATTATTATCAGCCAATTATCAAATTGCTAGGGCGCTTTCACCTAATTGATGTTCAGTGGGCAATTACATGTAGGGTAGGCCAAATTGTTTCAATTCGGTTAGGGTGCTCAATTAGGCCAGTTTTTTCTAAAGGTCCATTCAGCTTGGGTGTTTTTAAAATATATTTGAGACCTTTTGGTAAAATTTACCAAATTCTAGTAAATGTTTGCTACTGTACCATGGTTCTCTGAAATAGGGCCCCTTTGTGGGCATGGCCTCTATGCAGGCGTGATATCTTTGCGGGCCCACCCACTTTGCAGGTGTGCCTACTTTCCGCATTGTGGGTGGCTTACACACATGTACCTTACAGGGAGTGTGCAGGATGTACACATCTGTATTACCAGTACATGTACATGTACGGCTACTGTACCCCTTTAACCTACTAAATTCTCTAATTTGCAAGCGGCACAGCTCGAAGCAAACAAGTAGACTCATTTATCAATGTGCTGCAATTTACATGCACGTCACAGGATACAACCTGCACAGGGCAAAGTCAACATCTGCAATAATTGCAACGATGGCCGGCTACAGCATTGATTTTATCTCGAGTGTCGGTAATATTTCTACTAGTATTACCACAATAACCTGGTATTATAAAAGGATCTACATAAATAAAATATTTTAAAAAGGTGATCGTTTTCTGGAAAAAAAAGTAGGAAGTCCTTTTATTTTTACCTCTGCCACCAAAAGTAGGATGGAAGTAACATTTTTGTTAGCCGTTTGTCTGTTTGCTTGTCTGTTTGCTTGTCTGTTTGCTTGTCTGTTTGCTTGTCTGTTTGCTTGTCTGTTTGCTTGTC
>JAVCKS010011225.1:0-16178 GCA_032273685.1 Pteraster tesselatus
GATTCAGATAAAATTTGAATTATACTGTTGTGGCAGATTAATATTCTTGGTAAATAATGAAATTTGTTTAAATAATGAAAATTGTTGGCGGCACCTTTCGGCACATGCGGGCGGTAGACTTTCATTCTGTCGGCCTTATTCAGGATACAAAAATTGTTGAGCACGAAATGTGGCCTAAGTTTTTAACATTTAATCAATAAACATAATTCGTTTGTCATTAAAAACAGATCGAGTTGATAACTTCTTTCTCAAGTGATTCCTAACTGAGATTATTCTTAGTCTAAGGTACATTTGTAAAAAATAAACGAAGGACAACCGGTGGTTAGCATCCGAATTTGTTTTAGAAATATTCGCTAGTGTTGCAGTGTGAAAAAATCTAATACATGGCCATTGGGTACCAGACTAGGCCAGGATAAAATCCCAGACTAAGTAATTTCTGAAAAATAAAGACGTGAGTAAACGGGTATTCTGGAGTTTAGCCTCCATTTTTGTAGCACAAATCTACTCTTACCTTTGATTCATCCAACCGATTCAATTTAGGGCTTGATATTGCAATGTTTTCTTCGGCCATAGTTTAATATGGCACACAAAATCTTGCAAAGTTCTGTGTACTAATTGTAAAACACGTGCGACCGTGAGACTGGGTTTGGAAACATGACGGCGTTGCGGCCCTCTATCGTTTGAAACTGATTAGCGCTATAATAATTCAATGAAACATGTGATCCAAAGATATGATCATGGACGGATGTGTATCTATATTATCTGCTCATACTGCAAAAACTCCTTCGTTAAAAGCTATCCCGTGCTACGTGAGACAGTGGTTGCAATACAAGGGTTTTTTAACGACGGCGAAAAACATTGAATGGAAAGAGCAATTATAGGACAAAAGAAAGGGTGAACAAGTAGATATGAAGGCCATAAAATCCAATATACATGTACTGCAATTCAAGTATGCTGCATTAGAAGTGGTACAGGTTATTTTTCCTAAGAGGTATATGCAGTAGATTTTGCAGTAAAAAATCGGATTCATCATTAATATGTTGTTAATGACGACACACCGGGAGTTGCACTTTAAAATGCCCTGTTGAATAAGAGGATGGAACTAGTACTTGTAAGGAAGAGGGGCTCTGAACCGGCGGGTACCCGGCGTCTGGCTTCGAAAAAATTGTCCGGTCACAACGATCGTTTTCAACAATTTGATCACAGTTCAGACAGAGTTATCTAGGCTAGAGAGTCCGTCCTCGTAGACACGGAAGGAACAAGAAAATCGGTGGACTACGAGCCAAACAAACATTATGTAGGCCTACAAGCGGTAAGCTCTTGGTCTTATAGTTCTAAGTCTCTGACCTTATAATTTTCTCTACCATGAACTGTTTTTGAAAATCGTTTTGGAGTTAAGACGGGGGAAAACTCGGGTTTCAATGTCGCTTTTTACTAAATTTCTTGCACCGGCTGAATTTGTACTACTACTACTAGTACTAGTAAAAGGATTTTGTTAATTTATTATTTCGCACCTTACATTATAAGATCATCTAAAATAAGGCTTTAAAAACGATTTGTTCTTTTTTACTAGAATTATTGTGCCGGCCGAATTTGTCTAAGAATTTGCTTAGTACCTATTACCATAGACCTAAAATAAATTTATTTTAGGTCTATGCTATTACCTACTCTTTTGTATAACTTTATCAATAGATCCATGGAAATAGATCATAGATTTGGATTGGATGGATAGATGCTTATTAAGTTTTGCTGTTACGTGTCCCCTCTGGGTAACCGTATATATATATTAGGGCTGGCGTATGTTCGCGCGTAGTCTTTGCCAAAGACCTTTCTGTTATTGTAGACGAAACTTAGAAAGGGCGCTCCGGATTGGTGGTGATTATACGTGGTAGGAAGAACGCCCTCTATATATAAAATACAGGAAGGTCTTTGGCAAAGACTAGTTCGCACACCGCATTGGGAATTTAGGGCCCTAAATTCGGGCTAGGATCAGTCCTAGAAAAGTAGGCCCTACTATTAATTATTTGTTTTGGTTACGTCTGTCTACTCAATTTCACGTTTTGCCCAAACAGAGTAGAAATAGAATGGATAATATTGTTATAATATCAGCCTTATTATTCTTCGTAGCAGATATTTTCGCCGTGGCAAGTCTTGCAAACCCAGACTGGATTATATCAAACAACGCAATGATGAGTAAGTAACAAAACAAGGTGGACAGGTATTGACAGGACTGTGTGTGAAGTCAACTCAGGTGACTGGGATAATGGGCTGTCGTAAAATCTCCCACACAGTGATCAAGTTGGAATAATGTCCCAAGCCGTGCAAAAGTTTCTGGACCAACATGATTTAGAGGTCGGACTAATGTCCCCATACTGCGCGTTTTTTCGTCAATTTTGGACAAATGTACATGTACACATGTACTGTATTATTCAGCTGCAAAGCAATACCGTAGAGGAAGCAATTACTCGAAGCTGAATCAGATTCGTACAATGTAAACATAATTTTGTCAAAAATCGGCCATGGAAATGACAGGATTTTGCCGATTAATGAATTTCAGGTATCACATCTATATCTGGACCCCAGACATCCCAATATTTGATAGGCCTACCCAGTAAAGTTAGTTTTACCAAAATACCTCCATGGTTTTACCAACATGAGCTACTAATACTATATCATGCGGAGAATTAAACAGAAACATATCTCACACACATCCCTGATCATTATAACACGAATTCAAAATGGCATTTCCGCAAATGAGTATAGGTTCTCTTGAAATTTTCATTCTACCTCGTTTTGAATTACCTATGAATAGATAAAGGGAATGTGACGGTTATTAATATTACCCCTAAATTCTTCCCATATTTTGTCGCAATTTATACACTACTAAAATTGTGCAATGTCAAAACGAAGGACCCAATAATTATGAGGCCACAGAAGACTTTGGATATTTAATTTTAATTTTTTTGTGGGGCTGGGGGTTGGGGTTATAGAGTTAGGCCAATGGATTGTGTTGCCCTCAGTGACCGAATGTATTATTCGGAAAAATCGACTTGGGTTTTATTTTTAAAATATTTTTAAATCACCGTTCTAGCATAAAATGTTGATAGGAATTGTGCTTTTCTTCCCTATATTACCGTATTCCTTGGTTTTTCAGGATACAACACAGATTGATTTAAACACAGGGACAACGTGGTTTATTATTATATTCTGGTATATAAAAGGTTTGACACAAAAAATTTCTCCACTTGAGGGCAACACAATTTTTTTGTTTGGGGCCTTATAAGGCATTCTGTTAATTGTTCGAATGTGTGGTTTCTTTTTCACCTCCCAAAGCCCAGGATAAATTCGGTCTGACTACACAGTGCCTGACGATTTTCGGTCGCGATTCAGTGTGCCTCTCACCCAACCTCCCTCCAGAGTGGGCGGCGACACTCCTCTTCGTTGTGCTGGGCATTCTCTGTCTTACGCTTACGTGTATTCTGTCGGTACTGTCCATTAAGAACTCTACTTTCCTTAAGTATGCGAGGTGGGCTGCCTTGGCAGCAAGTGAGTACAAACATTGCCATATGTGGTAAATGTGCAGTGTGAGACTACACCCATGATAACCGTAACAATTTCCATAAATATTGTGCGATCTGAGAAACCCTTCGAACCATGGACAAATCACAGATACATTCATTTTTTATTAAAATAAGGCTGAAGATGAGCTCTTTCTGTCAAAATATTTTCTGTGCAACCTCTCGATCAAAAACTAGCAATTTAAGTTTGGAATTTGCGAAAACAAGTTCCAGAATAATCAGTTTTAGTTTCTCTATCTGTAAGACTGAATTTCTGAATGAAGAATAGGAGTACAAGTAATTATGAACACAAATGTATTTACAAGCAGTTGTACACATTTCTCATGAATTTCTTAGCACATCCTCGACCACTTCCGCCTTTACCTCTTATAAGATTTTCAATTGTCAACAAAATAACTGATGTGCTCTTCATACAGGAAATTTTCGGCACATTTTAGGATGAAAGATGACGTATTCAAAAGACTCGTAAACAGGAATGCACAATATTTACCCCTGGTATTGGTTTTTTCATTTTCTGCACATTCATTGGAAGGGTGACCTGGTCCAATGTGACCAACAAATTCGGATTATTATTTTCCTTAAATCTGAATATTCTGTACTGTAATAAAGACTCAAATTCAGGTATTTTTGAGAAAAAATTGAAACTATAATTATTCTTAGTATAAATAAAAAAAAAACCAATACCTTTGAGGTAATGTTGGCTAGTTGAAGAATGCAATTTCAACAGAAATGGTTTTGGAACTATTTTCCCAGTGTTCTCAGAATATGCGACATCCGACAGGTTTTTCCAAAATTGCAACATATGTATATATGCCACCAGTCATCACTCCCTGGTGTGGCTGTTCATGCCACACCCAGACCGCAACTGCCTCTTACATGTACCTACGCTAACATCATAGGATATATTGTCCATCCTTATTTTACCAACAGTTATTCAACTATGCATCGCTGTTCTCATCTTTCCACTGGGTTTCTACGTGGAAGAGATTGGAGGCAGACCGTACAAATTACCAAAGTCCATCAAAGTAGGATCATCTTACGTCATGTTCATCCTGTCAATTTTCATCGCAATCGTCTCGGAACTATTTGCAAGCAAGATCTGCAGTCCCAGATTCTGACCAAAAAGATTGATCTTAGCAAAACTGTATTGGGCACGGTTTGCATGACTCCAGCATTTTCAGTTATTTATTTTGTTATTATTTATTATCCTGAGGGAAAGTGGTTACAGTCTTGCCACAAGTAGTTATTGTTTAAATAGTAAAGTACTAAAAAATTAAGTTCCCCCCCCCCCCAAAAAAAAAAAAAACAGTGTAGAAACTGGATTTCATGTTTTTTAAAAGGAATCATATATTACAGTATTCCATTTTACAGGTGCAATATAATTATCCAATACATTTATTTATGGGGTTGGGTGCGGTTAGGGGCACCTAGCTTAATACAGCCCAGGGCCCATATTCATAAAAGCCAGCTGAACCTAGTTTGCAACTAAAATGGCATTTAGCCGCTTACTAAGCCTAGGGCCTAGTTGCCAGCTAGCTTAGCAGGCTTTTATGAATATGGGCCCTGGAAGTTATCTAATCCTACATCTGAAAACTGAGAATATGATGATGTCTAATATTCGAGTTTATAGTTTTGTTGACGAGATTGGAGCAAAAAGTGAGAATAGTCACCTATTCTCAAACAGTAAATGGGTCAGTCTGTAAATTAGGCTCCCAAACTTTGGCGTGTTAAGTTTATAATAATCTTCTTTTTCTGAATGCCTTAGCTTGTTTAATAGCTCTTAATCTTCAGTAATACATGTGAGAAAACTTAGGGCTGAATAACAGTGCTTCGCATAATGTGTTGGATAAGAGGCAATGGCCGTTTGTTTACTGTCTTTATACTGTTTATAGGATCTTTGTGTTCTAATGGAAATTTTTCTAAACAAAATTTGAGGGTTTGTCAAGAGCAATATTCTATTATTACCCTAAAACTGTTTTTTGAACTACCGGTATTCAGTAATGGTGCACTCTCTAATAATGAAAATTTTGTATATTTACTGTTTATATTTCACCTTGAAATATAATTCAATGTTGAATTAATACGTTTGTTGTTAGCTATAAAAATGACACTTGTTATAGCATTTTGATTCTACGTTTCCTGGGCATAATAATCCAATAGCATTTATAAATTTGATGCTGTATTGCGTGTGTGTGAAAAAATATTAACAAGTTTATAAATATTCATGATTTACAGTTGTGTATTATTTAAGTGCAACTCTCAGTGGATATTTCATCTTTGACAAGTCAACTGCCACTTGTACCTACGTTGAGTTCGAATTCAGGGACACATATGCACCTTGGCTATTATGACGATTGGATAGACCTGCTGAACGATATTGCTTTCATACTGTACGTCCCTTTCTGCGCCCTGGCCTGCCCTCTATCTAGTCCTATTGAATTAGTAGAGGGCATGCCGCAACATCTGGCTGACTCTGCAACAAAACTGCTCAAATTGTATGGTGAAGTTTTGCATTGAAATCCGTCGCAGGAGCTAGGATGGGATGCCAGAAACACCTTTGTTTGAAGTTCAAAGACATAAGCCAGCATAAATTAAACTAGGGGTTATATCTCTTCAAAGCTCAGCATATACAAGATTCCAGTTCTGCACAAGCGTCTAAATTCATAGTGCTGCTTAAGTATAACTTGTGCTTAAACAAGAGCCACAACGTTAGAGTAACATCAGTTGTGCCACGACCATAGAGCCAACCGATACAGCCACGAAGAATAAGCCTTGGCAATAGAGCAATCTTTGCCCACTACCCTAGGATAATGTCCGTAGGCAACTCAATGCCTTTCAGCTTGTAGAATGAGATGTCACCGTTGTCCACCACCGCAAGCAGCAGCATGGCGGTGCTAGCTTGTAGAAGTCGTGCTATGGTTAGAAGGTCAGGCACTGAGGCAATCACACTAAAATACACGGATTAGAAAAAAACAAAATCACGATTATAAAATTAAGGCTTTATAAGGATACTATCCTATAAAAAGGTTACTTGTATGCCAAGCCAATAATCATAATTCATAAATTTTCATTAACAAAAACCCATGTTTTTTTTACTTGTTTTTCACACTTCATAGACAGTGCCATATGTTTTACCTCGAAACAGTATAGCATGTGGCCCACAAATCTTCACAATTCCTTGCCCCATTGTTACTGTACAATTTCAATACAGCTCTATTTGCTGAAATTCCTTATTGTACCGTACCGTATGTACGGTGTTTGCAATGGGATATTCAGGCAGTCGGCGGCCAGAGATATGTCACTGTATAAGTTCAATGGCACGGCCCATCCGAAGTGGAATTGGACTACTCGGCACGACTACTTGTGGTAATTGGTAATCGGAGTGCAGTTGAGAAAATCATTTGTTTAAAATTGGCAGTTTGATGCAGCCATGAAGTACCAAACTATTTGTCTGGCCTCATGCTATGTAAAGACCAGCATTATCTTTTCAAACTTCACCTTGTAACAACAATATGGAAGTTTGGCATGCCTGGATGGGTTTTCTTGTACGTTGAACTTGGCAGGAATACATCAAAATCTAGCTTGAGATTCAAACTAGGAGATTGGGAAAGTCTAAAGTGTGAAGACAAAATGAATACTGTATGTTTAATATTACAAGTAATAATACATTTATATTTCATTTCATTTCAATTCATTTCATTTATTAATTTTACAGTACTCCTTTAGGATTACCAAATGCGAACTTAATCACAATCGAAGGCTCTCCTGAGAAGCAATTGTGGGTAAAGTGTCTTGCTTAGGGACACAAGGGCCGTAGCCTGCCACGGTGGCCTGAGAATTGAGATTAATGATTTACATCCAATAGCACCATTGGGGCGCAGACTGCCAAAAATACCGGGGCATGCCCCTTCTCTTTCACGATATAAGCATTCTGGGTTCTTTAACGTGCTTGTCACACGGGACCTACGGCTTTACGTCCCATCCGAAGGACGGAGCAATTCAGGTTAAGTGCCTTGCTCAAGAACACAAGTGTCACGACCGAGGTTTGAACCCGGGGGGACCCATTCTGAGTTAACAGAACTAACTGAGTCCGGCGCACTAGACCGCTCGCCTACGACACAAACCAGTGGATTTTTTACCCTCCTTGTGTGAAAAGGTCTTAATGTAATATGCGACCCGTCACCACAAAATGAAAGTTGCAAAGTTTGAAAATATGTGGTGCAATCTGGGAAAACCCGTTGAGAAAAGTGGGAAAATAGTTTTTTGTAAACATTTGCGCAAATTTTGCTCATAATTTTTGATCCAGCGATCGTAAAGAAAAAAATTTCAAAAGTTCTAGAAAGAGCGTAAAGGGTTATCCAGATTACATCACATGTTGGTAGAATTACAACTGTCATGGTATACTTAGTCATTTCACCAAAAGTGGGCAGGGTTATGTAAATATTTAGACCCACTATCCTTTATAAAGAGTAGTACAGAGTATTACTACATTCACAATTGACTGTAATTCAATATCCACATATGTAGGAATGTATACATGAATGTATAGGCAAATCCATTTTGGACAATGATACGCCTCTTTGCGATGCTTTCATTTACTGGGGCACCTAAGCGCAACACACACACATTCTTAATGTTTGTTAGGAAAGAAACTTAGTATTTGTAAAACCTTTTTTTCATGACTAAAATCACCACTTTTGAATGTGTATCGTGTCCGTATGAGGTTTAGTCTATACTGCACAGATATCTAAACCATCTCCAGAATGTTCCAGTACAATGTACCTAGTCCAAAACTCTAATATATATCCCTTACCTTACATGCTCTGATGTCAAATTAGCGTTGCAAATGACCTGAAGTTTGTTAAACAGATCCCCTTAATGGATGAAGGGTAAAATATAATACAGGTTACCGTAAACGTTTAAATAGTTTCAGAACTGACTCAGTTTACCAATGTTCCTATCGGCCTATCTGACTATATTGACCCTTTGTTTACCTACGGGACTTTTGAGTCCC
This sequence comes from Pteraster tesselatus, assembly GCA_032273685.1. Lineage (NCBI taxonomy): Eukaryota > Metazoa > Echinodermata > Asteroidea > Velatida > Pterasteridae > Pteraster > Pteraster tesselatus. The sequence continues at coordinate 8,593 of JAVCKS010011225.1, forward strand.
AGTCCAATCAAAGCATACTTAATTTAACTCTTACTTTACTGTTGGTAAACAAAGGGTTAAGCCTTTTATCATGGCTTTCCATATCTAGGCCAGATTATAGCAATCCCCTTCCCTTGAGGATTGCTTTAATCGAGCCCTAAGGTAACCAAGCAGACGACATGGTTATGAAGATTCATTTCAAAACAACCTATTCCCTATGCTTTCATGTGCGTTTCACACTTGGCTTTATAGTGTAATTACCTGTGGTGGTTGCATCTTCTGGTTGAACCAAGGGTGTAACGTCCCCCCGCCATAGATGGGCCGTAGGGCAACCACTGATAGTTCGGTCTCCATCTACTCGCTTCTCAATCTCCTCCAATGCGAGACGTTTCTTGTATTCGCCCCAGTTTGATGGATTTGTTTCCTTTGGCATGACGCTCAACTCGCCCATCTTCCGTGGCGAGGTTTTGCTGCTAGATGTTTGAAGATCTTTACAAGGTGCCTGTTGATTACCCTTCTTTACGACCATTGGGTGCTTGGCCGTGGATATACTGGTAATGGCAGGTAACGGCTGTTCTTCATCCGTCTGTCCGGGGGCTATGTTGGGCAATATGATCGCGTCAAAGTTCCAACTGGAGTATCTGCAACATTGGTCAGTGACATCAACGTCAATGGACGGAGGGGGAAACAGCTGCGAGTCCAATTTAGAGCTCTCCAGTGTTGGGACGAACGACCCCGGTTTATGTTCATTCACATCTGTTCGATGTTGGGCATTGTATTGTGGTGGAGGTGGAGGGGTCAATGGCCTAGCCAGAGTCTTGCATTTGTTGAGGTCAACCTCAATGAAATCTTCACAACCACCGCCCGAGCAGCCTGTCAAGTTTGCATCCATCCTGGGGTGCTTCCCCGAGACCTCCTCCTCCGGCCCATCACTGCCTTCCTCCTCCCGACTCCGTTTCGGGCAGGATGAACAAGCTCCACCTCGCAGGAACTCCTTGCGGTCGTTGAGCTGGTTTGCCGTGGTTCCTAGGAACTCCTCATCCCTGACGGGGCTGGACGAGTACGAAGATCTGCTCTCGCTTGACAGCAGCTGGTTGTTTGTGAGGATGCTGCTGCCCGAAGCAGAGTCTGGCAATGGCGATGCTAACACGGAGGCACCTCCCACCTGGCCTGGCTGCAGGATGCTGGAGGGTGTGGAAACACCAGCGGAGCTGCAACTGCTGATCTGCCGGTCTTCTGATGGGGCTACCTCATCCTTGTAGGGGGTATCCATCACAGCTTCATTATCTAGCTGCTGGAACCAGCCCTGGACATTGCGGTAGTTGTCCGGTTTGGTGAGACAGTGCTGCTGGAGGGGAATGTGGCACCCGTAATCTGTAATATCATTGCTGACAACCGAGAAAAACGAAAATTTAGGACAAAACGAAAGTTTGGGCAATAGCATGATAATATTGAATTGATACATGTTTTCATTCTTTGATGAACTTAAAATATAAAAATATTACCAAATCGTGATAAAAAAGTACATAAAAGTATGACTAAACCAAAATTATGATCACTGCGGAGCATACTGTAAATACTGTACTAATTGTGACCTCTTCTCACTAAACCCAGACAAAGTTGCAAAACGTTATTTTGCAGTATTTTGTATATTTAAATTATTTTTCAAATGGAACATAATTTGCATTGTTTATTATCCTCTATAACTCCAAGAGAAGAAATTAAGACCTCTAAATTGATAGGGCAACACCAAAGGATGAAGTTTCCAGTACATTTCGCATTGATTTCAGAGATTTTGTTTCCATTTATTTTTTTTTTCTCACTAGAAAAGGAGTTAGGTTATCGGATTTGAATATTTTTTTAGTCGAAGGAATGCAGTCATATATAATTCTGGAAATGGACCTTGTTTGTTTTCCAGATGGATCTTGGCGACTTTGCCCGGGTTTAGTGGGAACAGGTCACGATATGTCTTTCTAATGATATCTCACATTTGCTTACTCTTTGTGTCTCGTTGTAATGTAACCGAGTCTCAATAGGTGACAGTAAACCTGTAAGGGGAAAGGACGAACGGTCAAATTGGTTAGAAAATCATTTTACAATGCTAAATCCTGGAAAGAGTGATGGCCCAGTGAAAAGGACAAGACCTGTCAGAGACTGGTTCTAATCTTACTGACACAGGTCCTACTATATCTTAGTTACTTCTACTCAGGTTGTACCGAGTATAGCGGTATTTACATCAGAGGAGAGGTGCAAAGGACAGTGAATTACAAATCAGTCGACTCTGCATCAAACTCCACCGATACATGGTGTACATGTTCAAGCAGTGGTGTAGTATAGTTTTGTTGTAGTGGGTATACGCAGTGAGACTTTCCTCCCAGCCTCGTGCACACATACATATCCAGGAGCTTTCTTAGTAAGTATACGGCGTATACCTGCCTACCATGTAGACTACACTACTGTGTTACAGCGGCAATACGGTACTAGACCTACACAATCAACACTTGACCACTTTGTCATCATAAGGGACAAGATTTCATCTTTAAGACTACAGTATCATCAATCTGAACCAGAATTATCACGAGACATTGTGGCTCAGTGTTCCGATACAAAATATATATTCCGGACTTTTCATCACAACCAGCTGGGATTTAGGTCCAATTCGGTTCATAAATGAGATGTATCAAACCACATGATGTACATGCTTCCCGGGCCCAAACAAAGAAATTGTTGGATTTTGCTGCTAACAAATTAAGTCAACTACGTGTGAAATTCAAGTAAATAGCCTGTAGCCTGACAAGTACAAAAACGCAATTGTTAATGACGGTGAAAAAAGCGGGACTGGGAAACATAAAAATGAAATGACAGCTAACGTCAGACTTGAGAATCGAAAAGCACCAATACACCGATCCTACGGTCTACATGTACATCGTACTAAGAATTATTCACTTATTTCATTTGGCAATGATAGTATTTCTGAAAAGTCCAGTAACATTCCAAAACAATGACATACTCTAAGGTGTATCTGATATGGAATGGCGCGCAACTTGCGTAACTTTTTCCGTCATCAGTTGCCATAAAGTCTTACAAATTTACTTTCAAAACCCAACTGCACCTGGTAATGCGCCAGGGAAAACTGGCTTGGTATCATGAGTTCATATGCCTCCTGCATGGTAAGGGGCACGCCGTGATGCTTCAACTCTATACAGTTCTGTTTGTGGAAGAACAAAACAATAAAAGTTCAAGAGTTTACATACCCTGCGACTACATGTTTCAAACATTGGAAACAATTCTATACATAAAGAAAGCCCTATAACAAAGTACTTATGGCTAAAAGTAATCAAATGTCTCAAAGATTCATGTCTCAAAGATGTTATTGCTACCAGTACATCATATTATTATTTACCATTTCCAGAAGGTATAAGCCTTCTTCAGGATAGAGATACTTCTTTCCGCTGGAATGGAACCCCATGGTCTGCCAAAACTTGCCCTAAAGTAAACACAAACCATGAAGAACTTGCTTTCAGTATTAATTAATTTCGTGAAATTGTTTTCATTTCTCAAAAACTACAGCACCTCAGCAAGTAATATTTTAAGGGAAGCTTTCTACCATCATTATCTTCAAACCCTATAAGTTTATTGTAAATCTGTGAGATTTTGTTTTTAAGCTCAAATTTTCTGTCCTTTCCCCCCCCCCCCCCATGATTGCAGCATCAGCACAGTATTTATGATCACCTTATAACACTCTAGGTGTTAACATAAGATTCGTGGCCAGTATGTTTGAAAAGATTTGAAATGAGATTTTGTATATTGCTATGACAATAACGGGCTACAAAAATATTAAGCACGGGCCAAATGCAGCCCGCGGGTTGAGTAACGGAACACTACAGGGTACATGCATACTAAGTATACCGATTCAATAATTGTCAATTATCAATCTGTCAATCAGTAGGCCCTACGTCGGCCAGGTTTTACTGTCAATATTAGTTATCGCCTTTAAATATGCAAATCTTTACCAACGAGCGACTAATTTTCAGAGAACCACATATAATCTCCCAATTATTAGTTATCTTGTGGGACTTCATTATCATGATAGAGAACTACATGTGTAACCATAGCCTAACCTCAAAGATTTCAACCAGACCTTTTCAACTTTGACCTCAACCAGTTTCTTGTGGGGGTTCCAAGCTCCGACGGCCAGATTGCTTCTGCAAGGGAAAACAAAAACCAACATTACATAAATCAAATTCGTACACTTGTCTGTCCTCGAAAGAAAATTGTGCTGCATGTAGTGAATTCTTGCGATGTCGTACAAGTGTATTGTGATGCAGTGATTCTTCAAGGATTTTTGGGAGGCACGGCAGAGGAAGACGTATAGCACTCACAAAAACAAGCAAATCTGCTTAGAAATCTCCTTACAAGAAAAGGACACAGGTTCGAAGAAAATTTCTATTTCCGTAAACCTTTAAATCATGCTTTTATACTAGCGCTTTAACAGGCCTTGCCAACTGTACATTTGACTAGCCCCCATCAATTTTGACTAGCCCTGACTGCGAAAGTATTTGATTTTCATGGAAAAATGACAAGATAACATGCCGTCGGACTACCTATGAGGTACGTTTGACAAGCCTGCAGCACTTTTGACTAGTGTTTGCACGTCGGGCTAGTCACTAAATCGAGGCCTAACTTACATTTTAGTAACTCGTTTCTCACGTAGTAATCTATCCTGCTGGCAGTAGAGAGCATTCAGTTTTAGATCTTGTTTATCGGAGCCATCTGGATGGTTGTCTTTGGGTCCCCGCCTCGGAATTGAGGCATCCACTCGTCGGTAGCCCATCAGTTCTTCAGCGCTGAGAAGATTAGGTTTTTAATATTAAAAAATGTCCCGCCCAAAATGATGAAACACTAGAAAAAGCAATTTATCATTTTTGTACGAGGGTATTTGTAGATTGATCCTTGGAAGTTTATACGCTTTGTCCCGTACTTTTTGATCTAGCAGATCCCAAAGGAAAAACAAAACACCACATTTTAGCCTTAAATCTTGAATGGTTCTCAATTGCGGGCCACTTGTAAATAACACTTAACCATTCTGTGTATACATAAAAAAAATAGTCCAATACATAATTTACATTATGATTAGGCCGTATTTTACAACTGTCCAAGGCCTGAGGGGTTTTATTACACATCGTCAAAATTTACAAGTTTCATTATTAAATATTAGATAATGCATGTATGTGCAGACTTACGTAAATATTGTGTAGCTCAAACGAAGCTTAATTCCCAGTTTTCCCTTTTTGTTCTATTACTAAACAAAGACTTTTTTAGGGCCTAGGGACCTATATTTAAAAATTTGTCATCAGTTTGTAATTCCATTATCCATCTTTGTCTGGGTACCAGGATCTTTGTAGAAAAGGGACGTGGTGGCGGGATATAGACCGTATGCACGTGACGTCACACTGCCTTATAAACCTGAAGTGCGCCCTCGCCCAGAGGGCAAGTGGCGGGTCGCGCGCTAGCGCTGCACTAGCATGACACGTACTTCCGATGAGGTCTGAGCTATTGTCAACGATATTTTGATGTTTGTTTTGTTTGATGAATATTTATTACCAGTGTTTTACCAGCAGTAGGCCTAGTGTATACTGACTCAGGCAATAGCGTCTACAAAGTAAATTGTATTGTTAGTTGTACTAGTACTAGTAGTACTAGCGAGTTGCCCGTGTTCGTGGTACGCCGTACACGTTTACACGTACACGTACATGTCGCGTCAGCTCTTTGTTTGACCTCTAACATGGCGTCGTGTGTGGTCACTAAGCTGATTATGACGTCAATGCATAAGGTCTATTCTATAGTTAGTCCTCAATCTTTGAGAAAATATTATCAAGGGCAGAAAAACGACACGGCAAACTGGCAAAATAGCGAAATGACGCCAGACGGCAAAATATCAAAAAGTAGCCCTAGGGAGTAGGGCTAGGCCCTTAGGTCAGGCAGGCCTACACTGTCACTGACATAACAACATTTTTGCAAAGGAATTTAAGCTAAGTGCAGTCAGTGTGAATCAATGAGTTTGAACTTTAGGCCTACCTTATCATCATGTTGCCGTGTAATATTTTCATTTCGGCCCCGCCATGTTGTGTGAAACGGAAAGGAATTCTTCAATTCTTCGTCAGGTCAGGACACTACCGAGGCACATGAACCATTAACACACATCTTGCACGAATGATAGTAGTACTGTACTGTACGTACTTAGTAAAATACTTAGTAGCACTAGTACCCGGTACTGTAGGCCTATTTGCAGTTGCAAAGCGTCCGGCCGCGCCGGTGTCGATCGATGCACGTCGGGCAAAATAAGTAGGGTCGCAAAATAAGTAGAGTGAGGTCACCGGTCTGCCGCTAGTTTGTGCATGTTCATGATGTTGGCGAAAAGTGCATGTTGGGGGAGCCCTTCCCTAACACCCTATCCAGAGCCGTATATACGGCTCTGACCCTATCCCTAACCACTACCCGGTCCTAACCACAGAGTTGTCTTCACTATATACAACTCTATGGTCCTTGTAGATATCTATGGTACGTCCTAACCCAAACCCTACTTATTTTACACCCTACTTATTTTGCACGACACCGGCTAGCTATACGTGTACGTGTGTGTACCGGTACTTAACAGGCACGGTACGGTACAGTACGGCCGATCGGCCGGTGTCGGGCAAAATAAGTAGGGTCGCAAAATAAGTAGGGTCTGCCGTTAGTTTGTTGGCGAAAAGTGCATGTTGGGGGAGTCCTTCCCTAACCCTATCTCTAACCACACTACCCTAACCCAAACCCTACTTATTTTACACCCTACTTATTTTGCACGACACCGAATACGGTTCTGCTCAGCATGCTGCGCTACCGTGCGTACATGTAAAGACGCCCTATATATATTTATGGGTTAGGGCCTCACCTTTTGGTGTTCTAAGGAGGACACATCGTGTTGCCTCTTGAACAGGCGACTCTAACTACTTTGAACACATGACTTCTATTTAGTTGGTATTGTTAACTTTTCTAATTCAAGATAGTGGACAAGAGGGCAGCCAAAAAGCTGCCCCTAAAAAGGTGGCTTCTTCTACTATGAAAAAGGCGAAAAAATTAGGTATTTCATCAAAAATAGTAATTAGCCTTTATTATATTTTGTACAGTTTGTTTGACAATTTGATTTACAATTCTAGACGGCGGCCAATGCGCTGGATGTCTCTGGACTTCATAGGCGTACCTGATCAGTTATGTTTGGGGGAACACTGTTCTGCCCCCAAAATTAAGAGTCGGCTGTCAATAATTCAACAATAGTTTATATTACCCGCATTTACCGGAAATTCCTTTCGAAATGGTGACAAATATATATTTATTTTTAAAAAGTTAGGGGCAGGGAATTGTTCCCTCCACGGCATGTCAAACCAACGGCCCCCGGGTGCGAAATTTTTTTCCCAAACAGGTTTACCTATTACAGAAAAATCTTGCCTCTTGAATGGTTCAAAGGTATACGCTTAATGAATATTCATGTTCTGTTTTTGGGGTTGGGGTAGGGGTTGGGGCAGGGGTTGGGGGAGGGGTAGGGGTTGGGGTTGGGGGAGCAGTAG
>JAVCKS010011236.1:0-12356 GCA_032273685.1 Pteraster tesselatus
TTTTTTAGGGCGGTCTTTTGTTCCCCTCAAAAGAGGTAGACCACAAGATGGCTTCCAGCCAAGGGTGTATACTGCTTTTCTTTATGGCCACCATATATTTTCTCTCACAATTGTTTGTGATTCTCAGCCTACTGCTCAGCTGGCAAGTGAAGGCAAACCATCCGATGATCTCTTCAAGGAATTCAAGGACACCTTCACAGCCCCGCCTCCAACCACCGCACCACCTACAAACCCGTTCGGAGCCGGCGGCTTCGGTATGACCCAGCCGGGCATGGGTGGATTTCAACAGCAAGGATTCGGCCAAGCACCCATGGGAGTGGGTGGGGCACAGATGGGCATGGGCGGGGCGCAGATGGGAATGGGTGGGGCACAGATGGGAATGGGCGGGGCGCAGATTGGAATGAGCGGGGCGCAGATTGGAATGGGCGGGGCGCAGATGGGAATGGGTCAGATGAGACCGGGGATGGGTCAGGCACCGGCCGTGGCACCACAACACGATATCTTCGGCGTTGCCCCGTCTCAATCATCCAACTCGTTCGATGGCTTCACTCTCCAACCAAAGCAGATGCATCCGAAGCTTCCTGACAAGAACGGCAAGCCTGCTAAGCCTGATCCTTTCGGAGCCATAGACGTTCTTGGCCCCAGCGAGACTAAAGAGCCTGGCGGCGGAAAGAAGAAAGATCCATTTGCCGGCTTCAAGATGGCTAAGCCCGGAGAGGTCAAGGTGCCCGGGTTTGGACAGTCTTCAGCACCACCCGTCGGTGCTACTGCTCCAATGGTCACTGCTTCCGGTAATTTACCACTACCACCACCTTTATCACTGAATCTGTCACAGACATTTGACGTCACAGACGAGTTTAACCTTCCCTCGCCTCAGGGCCCACCGCCCCCATTGCCTGCCGAAATCCTGAGTCAACGGGTCAGTCAGAGCTTGGAGGACATCGGGGAGATCCCCCCACCTCCTCCAAGACGTACGAGGGGACTTTCGGAGGGGACAGCACCCCTCCCAATCCCTCCTCGTAACAGACCTGACTCGCCGCTATCGGATCTAGCCCAGTCAGTGGGCACGCAGTCGCTGAGAACTGATAGCCTAACAGTATCCGCACTAACTCGAAACCCTTCCTCACTTCCTAACCTCGCCACATTGGCTGCTGCCGCAGCTGCTGCTGCTACTGCTGCTGCTGATTCCAATCATGATAATAACAGCACCCTGCATGGCCGAAATGATGGCATGGCCTTGAACACCTCGGCGGCAATGTCCGATCATACCTCGACTCACTCAGGCAGTACGGGGAATCTCTCCTCCCCGGGCAGCCCCCTGCCAACTAACAATCACCAATGTCAGGACGTCAATCCCACTTCTGCCACCACTTCGCCGTCTGATTCAACTCACAATGGTGCCTTATCAAACTCATTACCCACGGACTCGGTGCCCTCGGTCCACCATCCATCCCCAATCCCGCTATCCATTTCACCACCACCATCGCACAGTGTCACCCAGCCCATGGCTTTGCCCCAACAGGAAGCCCCGAGAGACTCCAAGACAGACGGCAGGCCTGTTGATGTGCTTTCCAGTTCGGCGCCCGTCTCGGACTCTTTCCTTGCGCACTGCCGGCATTCTCCCAGCATGATGACAACATCGACTTCTAATCCTTCCCTCAGCAAACTCTCCGTGCCCGTTATTCCTGTCGTGGACGACCCGTTTGCCGACGATCCTTTCCTGCGAGAGTCTCCGACAGTCAAGAAGGTCTTCGTCTTGCCTCAGAAGTCTGATGCTCACTTTCCGAATGCAGCTCTGTTCGCCACGTCGTTCTCATCTCTATCACCACCATCATCATCCTCATCATCCACCTTGCTCTCTAAACAAAGAACTGCATCTAACCCTCCCCACCCCCCGGGCATGACTCATAGCAGTAACGGTATTTCTGATCCACGGACAGATCCATTTGGAGTCGGCCCTGGCGGTCAACACCAGATGACCGGAGTTACAACATCTGGTGGTCAGTCGCTCTTTGACGACAGCCCTTTCGGTACTTTTGATTTCAACAATCCAGACAAGAATTAAGCGGTGAGTATTGTTGAATTGTGTAGTGTTGTATTAGAAATAATATCAATAATAAAAGATAAAAGTTACAAAACATGCATTATCCTCGACGTTTCAATTCCATCGGACAATAACGTAACACTGAACGGAATTGAAAAACAGTCCAAGTATAAGGATCTTGAAATCGAAATACATTGAATGTGAGGAATAAAAACCAATATTATCCCAATCATTGTAGGGTCTCTAGGTCAGGACAACGTTGAAACCAACCCAGGTCTCGTTGTCCTAGCTTCAAAACATTGCATTGCTTGGAAGTGCACACATCATAAGGAAAGCTCTATCGGTCAACTGAAGAGCAAAGTAGAAATCTACTCAGCTGAGAATTAAGGCCTGGCCTTGTTGTCTAAAACAGAGATTGACAAAGATAATAACAATAATAATAATAATAGAAATCGATGTTCGATGTCTCCACATAATTACCCTGGTCGATTGAAATACCATGAAATTATAATGGCGACTAGGAATTGTTCTCTCAATTGTTTGTATTGAAGGGTTGACCTCTCTGCTAGCACCCAATCATACACTTGAGTGAAGAGATGCAATGATCAAGTGTCTTCCATACTAGTGATGCATATTGACTAGTATAAGGTGAATGAACCAATTGAAATCCTCTCTTGATCGGTAGTGACCTCCACAAAAATCAGTTGTTGCCGTTACATGAGGTTCAAATAAGAATGATTGCAGCTTTCCAAACCAGCCAAACAAAGGTTATTCTCAGCATTTTAAGTACAAAGAAAGTCATTAAAGTGACCCACCCCTTTTTTCTGGATATTGTTATATAACGCCACCAGTTGTAAGTTATATATTTATTATTTGATTATTATAACAAAATAATTAAATATTGAATTACAGCTTTGTGCCAGTATTTTGTCAATTTGCCTATCGAATTGGAACGTCTTCCATGTATTGTTACAGATTGTTCAAAATTGTGTACAATAATGTCATTTTATTCTGTTTTTTCTTAAACAGACGTTTTCTACATTTTCAGGTATTTTTGTCACCAGTGCCGATTACTACGATTTATTATCTTTCTTACATACATAGTATCTTGATCTTTATCAATAATTCTAAAATATTTTTTTCTAATGCTAAAATATCTTGTTGTTTTTTTCCTTTTTTGTTTTTAGTGTCATTGTACAACGTATGATTTTCCTGTTTTGTCAATATTTCCTTTTTTTGGAAAGAAACCTGCATTGAATCACCGTGAGATTATCACATTATTTAATTAACATATTTACCATGGGATTAACACAGTTTTACCATGTTATTTACCATGGGATTAACACAGTTTTACCTTGTTATTTACATGGGATTACCACATGAGTAGTATGGTTACTATGAAGATTAGCAACAATTAATTTGAATAGATGAGTTTAACATAAGATATTATTCTAATGCAATTACATGTATGTCAAATTTCTTGTCGAAATTGGATCACATGTTTAATTTGTTTTCTTGCCAACACTGATGAATTGTGATTAATGTGTACCAACTTGTATGACTTTTTTTCCATAAATATTTTTAAAGGTATTGGTAAATGATAGCAAAACATTTTTAGATTCAATCCGAAAGCTGACTGCTTATAAAGTTGAAAATAATATCAATCTTCCGGTGGAAGATTCCTTCGAGGGAATGATCGCCAGCCCCGGGGTTTGATTGCTACAACCATACACAAAATAACGTTTGAAAAGGAAGCCTTCATTTGCCGATTTCTGGAAAGATTCGTCCTCGAATGTCCTTGTATTTTGCAAACTGGATGATTAGAATGAATGAATGCAATCGTTCGTAACCCAATTCTGTTTACTACTTTTAAAGAGTGAACTGCTTTTAACTGCTACATTGAGACAAGATGCAAAAATTGGTAGCTTAAACAATTACATTTGTGTACGAAGACTATTGGTTGTGATGGATTGGTTAAGACATCTGTACTAGCATGCAGGAGGATATGTGGGTTACCAAAGTTGGAAATGTTTTTCTCGTTGAGGGCACCCCAGTATATAGTGATGTCATTTTGATGTATAAAAAGGGTTTATGATAAAGGAGTTTCTGATTTTACTCATAAGTCAGTTATACGACTTTTTTCATCAATAAATACAGTTTAGATTTATTGGATTATCAGCTACATTTTGATTGGAAAAAATAGTAATTTCTTTAATATTTAAATCTCTCAGAAATGCTCAAATGACAATTCCCTCACAAACCAACTAATTTTAAAATATAATATAATGTCTCTTTCATCAATTTAAAATAAAATTACGTAAATTACGTAAACATTTTTATTGTTATATATAATCTATTAATTTCAGTAAAAATATTTTATGCTAAAAATACACGTGATACACAGAGTTATTTTTGTGGAATATTTTCCCCATTAATTGCCAATCACTAGTTGGACGTTGAATTTGTTATTACAGTAACAATTATTCTAAGAAGTCATGTTACTAACTTTCCTATACTATATCCAAACCAAAATAATATTCTATTTTCGAAGAAATTGTTATATAAAATAAAGTTGATTATGATTAATGTATAATATTCTGGGTTTTTTTTGCTTGTACATGTAATTTGTTTTTCAGTGTGTTGGCATTTTGTAAGCAGGAATTTAGTGATAGATTTATTACCAGATTAAACATCGTCATCAAACTCACTTTTTGCAAGAGTAAAAATTTGAAATTTCGAATTTCATTTTATTGCCTTTCCGGACAGTACTATAGTATGGGCCAAACATGTTGGACTAGTTCGTTTTTGGTTATACCGGCATAATTACGGGTAACAGCCCATTTCTCAGATGAGATACTGACTACTGTTTCTGTAAAGTTCAGACATGAAACATTCCTGCTCATCTGCTGATCTTCTCTCTCCTGGTGTCTCAGCTAAGCCAGTGAAAGACGAAGACGTGAAGGCACAGAACCTTGCTGTGACCTCTCTTTCCTGTGGTCTCAGTAGTACATCATTGAAAACCGAAAACTGCAGTACAAAGTCTTGCTCTTTCCTCTGCCTGCTCTATAATGTATGTAGTTACATAGTTAGGTTCCTTGATTAAGTAATTCGCTGTCGACGCATTATCTCGTAATAACCCATGCTGTACTTGACACATTCTTGTACATCCTCCGGCAAGCTATCCAGCTTGGGAATAGGCGTAGGCTTCCCAAACTGAACACTTTCCGAAGCACGGGTATAGTAATGCATGTACACATTGGCAGCGTCTAGCGTCTTGGCCTGTATCCACGTGTTTGCGATGTCATCCCTGGCCGGCCACGATAACAGTTTCTCGTCGAATGGAATCCCCATCCGGCGGCAGTAAACGGACATGACACGGGCGGGGTTCTCGAGTAGGTCGTCGGTGTCCATCACGGTCGGCTCGGGGTCGATGTTGGCTCTGACGTACTCGTACAAATCGTACAGCTCCTTATAACCACACCCCTTGGGGAATATCTTGTCCGGTAGGGCTCGCATGTCGGGGATGTCCCCGTAGGCCTGCATCTTGAACTTCTTGTTGGAGAGGAGCACCTTAGTCGGGTGACGGAGAAGGAAGCTGTACTTGTACGTCTTGGGTAGCATCTCGTGTTTGCCCTGTAGGTACGCAGCTTGATCCCTGCACAGTACGATCTTCTTCCCCGGGAAGGGACCTTCCAGGAGATCGTCGCGGATCCACTTGTAGCTAAGCAGGGAATTATCCAGCCCACGAAACCGGGCCATTATGTCCTTAGTCTTTCGGTAGACATCCATGAATTGACATACCGCCTTGTCGTTGGGGCTGGGGTTGCGGATGGTGGCTTCCTCGGGACCGTTGAAATGCGCGCTTGCGTACGGTTGGTTGATGATTTGGATGCCATCGACGTAGCTGAGACATCTAACAACGGCTGTTGATAAACTGCGCGATATTCCCCACAGGAATACACGGTTGATATCGTTTGCCATTGTTGGATGTAAACAATGAAAACAAAAAAATTTAAGTTGCCTTTGCGCGTGCAAAATGTACAACTGATAATTGTTCAAAGATAGAGATCCGAAATAATATTCAATCGGATATCTTTTGGTGAATAAAACTACATTGCAACAAACAGCGACTTTGATCCCTGATAGGAGTTGTATCATTTGACCCCCGTACGCAGCCACCCCGCACTATAGTACTTAAATCAAATCCTCGTGTGAACAACATAACATTACGTGAATTCCTTTTGCCTGTACGCTAGTATCGAATACGGTTAACCGACATCGTATAATCAGTATGTATGATAAAACCAGTGTAGGCTCAGTGACGTTTTGAGCTCATTTTACTTTAGAAAAATGAACAATCAGTCTGGTGACGTCATCGTACATATTGAGTATACGATATGTCAGTTGACAAAATAACATTCGTCGGCGCGTACAGGCAAACAGTTATTTACCTTCTTGTATAGTATATATGACCGACGCAAGCGATTATTAAAAAAGATATCAATGAACAGCTAGTTCACAGCTATAGACAAGTGAATTATATTTCTTGCACCCATTTTTGTTTGGTGTAAGTGTTTTTTTTATTCAAGTTTAAACAGGTAACTATACAACCGCGGACTATGCATAGAAAAAAGGGCACACAGTCTTTTTAAATAGTTCAAACTGATGCATGAATTATGTCAGTCACCCGGTATAGGAATATGACTCATCCAAGTGTTTCTCTTCCGAGTGCTACTTTCTTGCTAATATATTGACCCCAGCAAGAATGTTTCCGGGCGGGTTGGTAACACAATTTTTAAAAGTCAAAATCAGTGACTCATGAAGCATCCAGATATCTAAAACTTTCAAGAGATGGAACGAAGTTTAGGAAAGCGAATTAATTGGGAAGCGTTTAATAACACGTCAGCAAGGCACTCGGCTGCTGGGCTCCCGCCGCGCTGCCGCGCTCTAACAACCTGAACAAGACCTATGAAGATCCTACTGGTCGCTATAAGTACCATGAACATCCTCCGGTACGGTCTGCACAAATACGCAAAGTATACGGGAAAATTAGTGGGAAAAGGTAGGTGAGTACGTCTTCAAATGGCAACGCAAACTTTTAAGCCCAAAGCGCCCTCTTTTGTAAACATTTTTTAGAGAAGGCACTTCAACGTCTTTCACAAAGACTAGCACGTGCACCAACGATCGTAACTCAGTTGACTCGAAAATCGGTAAAATTTCACGGGCGAAAATGAATTGAGTTCTCTTAACTTGGTCAAGCAATTAATTATTACCAAATAACAGTAATGGTAAGTGATTCAAGTAGTGTCCACATACACAGTACACTACAGTGACATACGTACGGCCTAACGAGTCGCATTTCATAATTATGATATATAAATAATACTACATTACTAGCTAGGCCTAGCTATGGTTGACAGAGCAGAGTGGATATTTTCTTGCCTGCTACTGAGTGCTAGCTGTAGTGTAGCCAGGCCTATAAATTATAATTTCCTAATTTCGGCTATTTTGCCGCCTCCTCTTTGTGACCTTTCTGACAGTTGATAATGGTATTACAAAGTAGTGAAAAACACATCTTAAAATATAAATCGAAGTAGATATTTTGCCGAGTGGTGGTAGCCTATTTCTTATTTTTTGTTACTTTTTAATAACTAAACAATTTTGTTGCTGCCAATTTCAGGCCGACAGAAAAGCAGTCAACCGGTACCATCCTCCCGACTTTGATCCCAGCAAACATGGCAGCATCAACAAGTATCGCAACTCCCACCCTCTTCGGGAACGGGCCAAGCGTCTTAGCGAAGGCATCCTGGTCATACGGTTCGAGATGCCCTATAATATTTGGTGTGGTGGCTGTGGGAAACACATCGGCATGGGTGAGTTGAATCCTACCATTAGTAACTCTTTCATTAGCATTGGCAAGTATATTCGACAGCTCGCTTGCCTTGTCCTAGAAGTATTGGGTCAGTAGTAAAAACTTGCAATACTCGCACGTGTAGAAGTCATTATTTGAGTACCGTAATAGTCATTCACGCCCAGCACTAGTGTAATGCACGTTAAAGAACCCTGGATATACATAAGTAAAAGAGAAGGGATGTGCCCTGGTATTTCTGGTAGATTGCCCCAGCACCAATCAATCAATTGGATGTAAAATAAAACAAATGCTCATTATATCCTTAACTGGGTTTCTTGTGGCTAAATAATAACAACAACATATTGTTTACAGGTGTTCTTGTTTACCGGTTGTTCACCTGTTGATTACTTGTTCACCTGTTGATTACTTGTTCACCTGTTGTTCACCTGT
Source organism: Pteraster tesselatus (assembly GCA_032273685.1). NCBI lineage: Eukaryota > Metazoa > Echinodermata > Asteroidea > Velatida > Pterasteridae > Pteraster > Pteraster tesselatus. Next base: position 8,346 of record JAVCKS010011236.1, read on the forward strand.
TGTGTATCTGTAGGAGTCCGCTACAATGCAGAGAAGAGTAAAGTTGGGAACTACTACACGACGCCCATCTATCGTTTCAGGATGAAGTGTCACCTCTGCGATCACTACTTCGAAATGGAGACCAATCCCATGAAGTGTGATTACACTATTGTTACAGGGGCGACACGCAAGAACCAGAAATGGGACATGGCCGAGAATGAGCAAGTTCTTACCGAAGGTGAAGGGATTTGTAGGTTGATAAAATATCACTCTTAAGATTAGGCAAATTTGCTGATGTTTGATTATCCTATTCTTTGACCTTTGACAGATCGGGAGACGGTGAAGAAGTTGGCGGCTGATCCAATGTTCAAGTTGGAGCACGGCGTGGATGACACCAAGAAGTTAGAGGCAGTCGCTCCCACGCTGGTCGAGTTGGAGAAAACGCAGACAAGCTGGAAAGATGATTTCGATCAAAACAGAATGCTCCGCAAGAAATTTAGGGTCAGTAAAAAAATCTTGGTATAGTTTCATGTAAGGATTTAGACACTTTATAACACAGTATTTTAACTGAAAAAGCTATTGGCGTCAAACATGTGTGACCGGATCCTACGAAATGAGTCCTAAGGTGATGTCGACAAAAATTGAATTTTTATCTGGTCCTAAAGGAGCATACCTAAAAAAATACGGAAATTATACCGTAAAACACATTACCTCGGCGTGCACTGTCACTGTCAGAAAACCCCAAAAAAGTTTGATTTCTGGTAAAGAAAATTGCTAAACTAAAGAATACCCTGCCACTTGCTATTTCATGACTGGTCTGATATCACTGTGATGGCTGGGTACAACTACAAGAGGTATGTTTTAAAAAGAGACGTGGTAGCTGGGTATACTATAGTTACTCCAAGCAAATCAGGATTTTGAACGTTTTGCTGAATGTTTTTCTGGGATTTATTTGTTGGGTAGATTTACATGTTTTTCCACAGATTGTTTGACTGCGCACACACACACACACATGACCTGTGTTTACGAGCTGGTATTGTGCTCATTTTGTAGCAATATTTAATGCCATGATTGGTAAAGATGTACTTTAGACTGGTTTCACATTAAATCATTTTACATCTTTACCTAAAGGTTGTCTTTGCTTTCTGACACAGTTGAAGAAGCAGGAGCTGAAAGCGAGCCAGGCTAAGGATGAAGCCCTCCTTGTTAAATCGTCTCTCGATATTGAGTTGGTTCCTGAGCATGAAGATGATAAAAAATTGGCCTCCCTTCTGAAGTACAGCGCAGTTGCACGTGAGTATTCCAAACGTTATTTATGGGCATCTGACTTTAATGTGAAACCATGTTACGATAACCTTTGGTCAACCTCATTTCAGGATCCAGTGAGACACAAGAGCAGCTGAGGTCCCACATTATTAACAGGAGTATCTTCTCGTCCAACCTGACCCCATCGATGACCTCCCAACCCAAGACACCACCTGACAAGACACCAGTCACCAAGTTGCAGAGCAGAAAGACATCATTCAGCTTACTGGAGAGGCTCAGAGCATCTACAAGCAGGAAGAGGCCTGGTGGATTTGGCGACCTCGGGGATACATCAGATAAGAAGCTCCCTATCGGCAAAGCCCAGTCAGGATGTGGGATTATCGCGGCGGTAATGATAGGTAGTAGTAATGATAGGTCTGGGAGGTTAAGGTCAAGCGAGGGACTTGAGCCTAGGTCAGCTTCTGCCAGTAGTGACCTCGAGCCAAGGTCAGGTAACAAAAGCGATCAACAGAATGGCTCATGTCAACCATCGACAGTGAGACAAACTATACAAGACCCGTCTAGATTGCCTCAATGTACGAACCTACACAATCCCAAACGAACGTGGGAATTGGATGGTAATGTGCCATCAAGGAATTACTTGCTCGATAAGGCTAACCAAGACATCCAGGTACATTCAGGGAACTTGGAGTGTGGCATACCCGATATGAGAAATGATTCAAGACAGTCATTGGTTTCAGGTGACTACAGTAGCAGCGAGGATGAAAGTGGAGATGCAGTATAAATAGGAATAAATAGTTTAGACATTTTTTCCCCTATTTTAGTTTTGTTTTATTTCAATCCAATTGAAATTGTATATACACTCAATAATAATACTTATACAAATTAAAAAGAAAAGAAAAAACTGATATTTTTTTGTTGTTCAGTCGGTGGGAGTGGGAAACCCCCTTTTGTTGATGATGTTAAGTTTAACACTTTCAATACTAATCGGCGACTAAAGGCAACACATAATAGTGCATGCAATAGCCACCCTCTGATGAAATACAAGGATGCTTGGTGCTCATTGAATTATAGGAAACTAACGATGAAAATGGTGCTTCCCCCTCTTAAGAACATCTTGTGCCCCACCCTTGTTAGTTTCTACCTCCCATCAGCCAGGCCTACGTGTGATGTAAGTACATTCATATAAACAATGTTGCATCCAGTGTAGATTACTCGTTACAAGAAATTATGATTAAAAACAATTGTACAAGTATTACTCAAATATATCTATATGGTTCTTCTATGCACAAAGTCAGGCAGTTTGTGGTTGTGAGACCTACAATATCACAGGGATGAAACATATGCCACTAAAGGGTGTGGTATGGAAAGCAGTACACTTATGTACAAGCTTGAAAGCGGTGGCTGACCACCCATAATACATGCCGCTCTGTGTGAAAGAGACGACCATTTTCTATGTACTCGGTTTGCTTTGTAGATGGCTTTTAAGGATTCAAGCGACAGAACAGTTTACATATTCATAACTAATATGAATTATTCATAGGAAGAGGGCATTTTACATATACAACATTGCAGTTTGACATATGGGTAAATGTACATTATTCATGTAAGACATTTGAATAATGAATGGTCCTTTCAATAACATGAGCAAAGTAGGAAGGGATCTAGGACCCCACTACCGGGAATCAATGGTTTAGATCCTTGAGACAATCCTAAAACACAATGAGGTTGTTCCCAAACAGTATAAAAGTGGCCTTGGTAGGTTAATTGATGATTAATGAAACAATCGTTGTAATTTGTTCATTTTTCCAGGCCTCACCCTTTAAACACCAACTGAACCAGGAATCCTGCACACATATATATTAACAATAAGTTAGGTTTTATTTGTTCAAGATTCTTTAGCAATTCAATGGCTCGAGCTCGTATAATCGCAGTCTTGTTTCTATTGGGACAGTCGGGGGATATTATGTGTGTACTGCTTTCTACATAGGTCAGTCTGCCAAAAATTGACTTTTCGCTTACACCCTGTAAAATGGTTGTTAATAATATTTCATCACTTACTATTTGTTTAAAGCGCACGCATTCAATATGGGATGGCAAATCGCAGTGCTGGGTGGCCTACTAATTAATAACCACATTCATAACTTGCGTTTTAAAAATTCACTAAGATGTCTCCTGATTGGTCTCGATGAGAAAGTCGCTAAAGGCTGCCTGGATTTCTGCATCAAGTTCATCCAAGTGATCGGCATAACTGTGAAAAAGGAACAATGTAAAAATGACTTGGAGACAGGTGGTATTGGTTCACATCCCTGCACAGCTGGATTAGTTTGGTGTTCTACTTACTCCTGGGTGGGGTTATCCTCCTGGGTGGTGGGGTTAGGGGTGGTGGGGTTAGGGTCCTGGGTGGTGGGGTTAGGGGGGTTATCATCCTGGTAGTGACTAGGATCGAGGTCGTACTCCGTGTAGGGGTCAACCGTTGGGTATTCATCATACTGCTGGTACTCTGCATATTCTCGGTAATCATACTCATCTTCATAGCCTGCACAGGAACAAACACATGGCTAGGTAAGAACCATGGTTTGGATTTCAGAACTAGTCTACACATCAAGGCTTGTGGACCGGGGTCAGATTATGACCTTTGACCTTTACCCGCTTCTGCTGCTGTGATTACTTGACCTTGTAGGTTGTAGAAGACTGGTTCGCTCTGTTGAATTAAAAAGTGCCAAAAACCATATCAACCATTGAAATAATCTTAATTTCGAAGCT
>JAVCKS010011247.1:0-16175 GCA_032273685.1 Pteraster tesselatus
CCCCCCCCCAGCCCACTCACCCCCCCCCCCCCATCTCACGCAGTCGTGCAGTGGACAGTACGTGGACAGATAACCGCCAGTACATGTACGTCACAGCTAAACATTACTGGAACATTAGACGGCTAATCAGCAGCACCCTCGGCTATGGGAAGAAACTCGCCAACATTGATCCAAGTGCTACGGTATCAAATGGTCACGCGGTTGATCTGAGCGTACATAACTCTCGGTAAGTGAGAAAAACCATTTGACTTACAATACGCACACAATGCCCATAACGAATTCAATGTGACTATTATAGAAAAATTCAAGAGAAACTCGAAGGCATCAAACCCACTAGTGCAGGGGTCTTCAACGATTTTCTGACCATGGACTGCTTAGCTGATAGGGGGACGGAACAGGGACCCAGCCGGAACAAAATCTGTTCTGGGTGAGTCCACAGTTGCACCGTTTACTTATATCTGTGTTTTAAGAGCTGTTGGCAACGATAACAAAATTATCAACGTTTGTTGTACACGAACTTATAGGCTAAGACCTACCGATTGACTTTAAACGGTGTTTAAACTGTTTGTGGTAACTAAATTGGCGACCACTCTATACGCGCCGGCGCCATTATCACACAGTTTTCTCGTTCCCAGGTGATTTTCCAACAAGTTGTACAGCGGAGCCTTCTCTTTGTGTTGAAGGATTTAGTTTATCTCTTTGGTTAAAATTTGAGAGAGATGAACGGGGGGAGGGGTGGAGAGGGAGGGGTGGAGGGTGAGGGTGGAGAGGGGTGGACAGGAATGGGTGGATAAGGAAGGGTGGAGGGTTGGAGGAGTAAAACGCAACGTATCCGTCGTCGACTCTGTCAACAATGCAAACACGAGAGGTCCCGTCCCCAACGTATACAACAATTAAACAGTTCCCTCTCTACTTTTATATCACAACTGGTTGGTTTAGCATTTGTACTGTCGCACTTTGTAATAATTGTCGCACTTTGCAATACCTGTGGCACTTTGCAATAAAACTGTCGCACATGTTGTGTGGAAATTAAGGGGTTATAAAGTGTAAAGTGTAAAATGTAAAGTGTAAAGTGTCCGTTAGTCAATTGTTGCCTGCTGTGACATGGTCCATGGTGGTTTGTACACCCGAGAGGGCAAATGGCACCCGAGGCGAAGCCGAGGGTGCCATTTGCCCCCGAGGGTGTACAAAACCCATTGATTATGTCACAGCAGGCAACAATTGTTTTGTTATACCCCACGGTAAATTGGAACAGAAAAAAAGCAGAAGAACAGCATAAACGAAAGGTGTAAACAACAATGGCGGTCATTGTATATCTATTGTTGAAAGTGCTAACTTCACTGTTCCCCGTCCGTTTACATCGCACGGGAACATACATCCACTTACGTAGAACCAACGTAGCTACAGCCTCGTACCCGAGGTCACACTAATATAACACAACGCGTTGGAAACGCCACTTTCAGTAGCGGGAAAGAGAAAGTTCATGTACCCCCTGGGGTACATCACTCATGTACCGCGCGTACTCAGCGTACATCACTTATACCATGCTCATATACATAGGCATACTCCCATACATGCGTTTTTGTGGCGTGTTATGGTGAACGCTTCTCGACCAATAACAATTCACAATTTATTACCGTGGTAAAACAATCGCTTTTGTTGTTTTTTAGAGAAGTACGCATCGTATGTCAAATATAGCACGCGTGGCCGGGCACATAACTATTCATTTTTCGTAACTGAACCCAGGAAGTTTCCATTGCGAATTATGGTGCACATCGTTCTTTTCTTAACGTTCTACTTAAGCCGCTTTTTCAATCTGCCCCTATTATAAGATTCCCTACAGTCATCAGTGCCTGTAATATAATAATTTATGTTCATTTGCACTTAGGCCAGTCAATGTGTGTACATGTAATATACAACACACCGCCTACTTAAAATTTCATAAACCCAAATAGGAATTGCACAGACGGATGTGACTCACGTGCACACAATTCTTCTAGCTTATTACTGGATTGCCTTCAACTTCTATTGGCCTCCTAATTTCGAGACAAAACTTCCGCATCATTCAGGGAATCTTTACTTTTGTTCTTTGTTTCTTGTAAGGCCTTGCTGGAAACAAGATGACCTAATTCACCCGTTATTAGTTTCAATGGTAATAATTTCCCGTATAGACCAATCACCGCTCATGCAGAACTTTGCAGGGTGTACTTTCTAAACCCCAAACTGCTAACACTTCCTCTCCCATGGACTAGGGTAATTATTTTGTCACAAGAACATTTTTATTGAACAAAAATAGGCAGCCACATTTAATGCAAAAGTTTACGACAAGGGTCTAGATGTCTGGTTTTGTAAGTGGCCTGTTGGAAGAAAAACCAGGCCGGGAAATCCAGTTATCGAGGAGAAAGCTATATCTATAAAAAAACAACAACAACAACAAATCAATGGTTTGGGGCAAAGAACATTTTTGAGGCTGCTATAAGTTGAAAAATGTTTGGAAACATCAAACGTTTATTTTCAATTTCACTTTCATCTTTTTTTAGATGATGACAGGTACAGTCATGCCGAACATTTCAGAATCATTGTCATGGACGGCGCGGTCACAGCTGTCAACACCCTGCCAACAACGGGTCGTTATGGCTTTGAAGCGTCAGCAACTGACACAGCAGCAACGAACGACAAGATAGGACATAAACCTGAGTATAGAGCTTATCAAAGATACACGTTATGTGCAGAATTACAGCTGCCTAGCGGTGTCTATAGTGACGCTGTTTTACATGTAATACTGTCTTCGCAGGACTTCATGATTTCGAAGGGTGCACTGCAGGCAGGCCTATTTACATTAGGGGTAGTAGAGCGATGTATTTCCCTGGGTCTCGGCAAATAGGAGTGGGCATACAGTTTGTTCGCTTATTCTCTGAATAAGATAATGAGCTACCCGTTTACAAAAGGGTGGACTGAGGGAAGTCCTGTCGTGGACTTGAACTCACAATCTTGGGACAGAGAGACGAGTACCGGTACTCTACCGCTTAATCCATCTAGCTCCCACCACATGCTTACGATTTGGTTGTAAATAATTATTTATCTTTCTTGTCCTTTTTTCTTTTCCCCTTTTAATCCAGGTTATGTATACGATCTCAACCTGACGACATTCCCTAAACGCCTTCGATATAAAACGGCCTCATGCGTTTGGTTGAACCAAACTGTGCGGCTCTTTTCATATTATAGCAATCATGCCTTATACATGCTGTATTATTTTGTCGAGTTCGTGTTTGTCTAGTCATTGTACATGTCAGGTAGCATTTATTCACGTGTTTATTTTTTTAATGCAGCAAACTGAGACGTTCTTAGTCTTTTTTGATTGCAATTGCAGTTATAGAACTTCTTAAAAGCATAATAACCAAGTTTGTGCTATTGTTTTTGGACAGTTGCCCTAACCGGATGTACTTCGATACAAATTGGGAGGGACAAAAATACAAATACAACTAAATAAAACATCATGTCAAATATGGCTACTGGGCAACGTTTCGGAATGTTTTGCCACTGCGAGCTAAATATTAACTTTTCTGGATGGTCTCTTTTCGATCTAACCCCTTTCCTAACAGCCATCCAAAATTGCGCACATCATGACGAAGAGTGCTTCATGTGGACGTGCGTAACCGGCGTCTGCAAGTGTTTTACGGGATGGAGCGATGTACAAGCTCAAGGTTGTACGAGTAAGCAGTTAGAACGCAATTAAAAATTGATGAAATCGATTGACGAAGGAGTTGGCTCATGCATTTATCAAATGCAAACCAAAAGGGCTGCTGGTAGTGTATGTATACCTATTCCACACATTATGATCACACATGGTAACTTTATACGACCGCAGCAAAAAAACCGCGAATTTTAATTTTAACGTTCACGTTTGTATCAATATTATTAATGTCTTGGTAAATAAAATTGTTATCATAGCATACGTTGCTAGAATTCCGTATGTCCGCCATAATAGTAAATACGCTACCCGTTGCGTTTAATTACTTACTATGAACAATAAGTGTTGCCAGTATAATTTCGGGGTGGAAGAAATAACTATTAATGGCTACATTTTGCAATTTCTAATCGTGTATATTGGTTTTATTATATTTTTTTTTCGAGGTTTATTTTGCCCCCATGTTGATGTTTGCATTCTATTCATACAAAAGTTGGAGAGAATACAATTCCTACATAAAAGTCAAATAAAACCCAAACTGTCCTGGGCGATCTATCTCTATAGATTTAGATCCGTTAAATTTTCTCTAAATTGCTAAAAAAGCTCAGTTCATCTGACAACTTCCAAGTCAACTTCCAAGTCGGATTTCAGTCTAACCCGGCTCGATGAAGGCGCATTGTCTTTACACTATGCAATTAGCCACCTGTGAAAAGGACTCGGGTACACTGTTAAAAATGAACGGTTAAAAAACAGTAAAATGACTGGCAACTAGGACTCAAGTTATAATATCGTAAAATTACGAAAGCCCGTTAGTGCCATTTTAAGTATGTATTTCAATTAACGCAAAAGTATAGGTGTAAGGGGTTGTTTTGTGAAAGTATATTATTTTCCATTTATTATCTCGTAATTACGACTTATTATCTCGTAATTACGATAAATTTATCTCGTAATTACGACATATTTATCTCGTAATTACGACTTATTATCTCGTAATTACGACTTATTATCTCGTAATTACGACTTATTATCTCGTAATTACGACATATTTATCTGTGTCGCAAGCCAAAGAAGTTGGAGATATATACATTAGCTGAAAGGTTATGCTGGGCTCGCCTCCGCGGATTCGAAAAGAACCTCCGCCACACAAGTTAGGACCTCATGTCTATTTCGTGTGTGTTTGTATCATTCTTAGAGGCAGCAAATAGCAGTTTTACGTGCCGCAGTGGGAATGCCTGCAATGAGTTCAGCCAGTTTGAGTGTGAATTCGGCTACGCAGGACCTAGTTGTGATAGAGGTATAAGTTTCAATAACTTGTTAAGAGCAGCTTGGTCTTTCCATCTAGCTCTTTGCCATACAGCTGCAATTTTACATCAAAAATGTTTTCTACAATGTCTAATTACTTTTATTTGACTAGACTTATATCCCGACGCTAACTACACTGCTATCCGTCCGGTACATCTTATGGAACTATCCCACAGTAAGCCACCTAATTACACCTACTTTAATTGATACGTTTTTATTCAATTGAATGGTATATATTGTTGGTTTTTAGAAGATTATACAATCATTCTAATAACCTAGTTTTGACCCGTCCTAAAACCGTAAATGTCATCAATTCGGGGATCGTGTTTTTGAGAAATCAACAATTAAAGGTTTATTATTTTGTGTGCGTTCAAATAGGGGCCTATTCTGTTCATTTTCGAAATCGGCTGTCAAAATTTATAGTAAACTATAACTAAGGATTGTTTCGAGAAATATATTATCTTCGTTTTCTATTTTATCAGCACCGTCTAATGTCACGGCTAACCCCTTCTACAAGCTGGCCGCATTCTACAACACCCTGGAAACTAGCCAGTTCCGCACGTCGATCCCCGAAACAGAGATAGTGACCGGGCGAGGATCAATCGGTGCCGTTTACATGCTGAGAGACTGGAACGATTGGCTGGACCCCATTCAGGATAATCTGGGCTCTGAAGGTTGAATTTAATTCAAAAGGAGTTATTGCGGATAGTTTCGCCAGCAGACAGTCTCTCTATTTCATTTCAAATAAGTTAAAATCTAAACCAAATCTATAATCTAAACCAAATAGGTCTATCGTGTAATTAGCATTAGCCTGCTCAGTATCACATTATGCGAGTTTCAATTAAGCTTTTAGTGCATGTAATGTTATACATTTCCACCGAAAATACTTATTAATAACGCTTTACGTTGATTTTCTCTATAAATTATAGGTGATGCCGATTTCGTCCAGACCGGCATGAATTGCGAAAGGGGCTTTGCCATGGCATTGTGGGTGTTACTGGAAACACAAAATAGAAACAAGGAGTCTTTCATCTTGTACGCTGGTACTGATGTGTCTAGTGCGGATTCGCCTCATGTCGGTATTGTCTTAGATGCTAGCGAACGGTTGAGGTTTCGAGGTAAGATATTCAGAAGTAGTAAATCACCTTACAGTCAGATTTATACAAGACGATTAGAACCGATATATTCAAACGTCTGATTTTTCGACCAAGCACGTACAATTCACACTGATTTTGGTTTGTATAAGCTACTTTTGATAATCATTGCTCTTACAAGATCTTACTCTAGCACGAACCTTCTATTTTCAATTAAATGATCTCTTGATTTTCCACTTTAGTTAATAATGGTTCTAGCGTTTGGACCATCACAGTCCACTCGAGACAAGTCCCGTGGAATAATTGGTTTAGTATCGGCCTTACGTGGAGACCAGACGAAGATCTACACGCTTACATCAATGGTCACCACGTCACGGGTACCAGTGCCATTGTCGGCCTACCACAACTGACTGCATCGGTGGCGTCACCGCTATGGAAAGTTATAATTGGTGGAAGGGGAGAGCGACCAAGTGCATCGCCGATGAGCGTTTCAGATTTTGTAATTTGGGATAGGTTTCTATTTGATTTGGAGAAACATCGGTTTCTTGGTGTTACAGGTATGAATGAAATTACCTTTTGTTATGGATTATTTTACGGAGTGGGTTAAATGCATCCACTAAATGTTACCTATTAGCTGTGTAGAATAAATTTATGAATATTGGCAAAATGTCTTTAGATTTGATGAATATATTTTGTACGTGGCTAGCCAGAATACGATTCGGTGATTTGCTTGGGTGAGACCGGTCATTCCATGATCATGAATACGGTCTGAAACAACGAGCTCTAAACCCAGACAGTAGGGAATCACTCAGGGAGACGGGTCGAAGATCCTGAAGATAAATGTCACCAAAAAGTGTCCCTACTTTTGTACCACGACCTGGACATCCCAGATTTACAAAGAAGAAATGACGGCAGCTGCGCTAGTTAGTACTCGATGTCCGTAAAGTCCAGCTAATGTGGTTGCGATAACTAACGGAGAAAACAAAGCTATTTCATATTAAATGCCAAGTCTGTACGACCCAAACCGCTCTCAAGCTAACCCAAGTAATGTTAAAGTCTCATGCCAAACTACTTATAAGATGTACATTTCCAGCCTTGTTAAATGTGCAAATGTTATAGTGTTGGTGTTCTTTGCTTTGAGGCTTCACCAAACTGAATAGCAATCATGATTATCCACATTGTGTTATCGAAAAAATATATATCGTAAAAGCCATTGTTGTATGTTTAACAACCAGCCGAAGAACTGGGCGTCCTCCACGGTGCTGATTACATGTGGTCTACTGATGCTCACATCCGCCGTGATCACACTGCTATCGAGGGACAGCGCGGCATATCTGCAACGGGAGATATCTTACTCAGAGGCTCAGAGTTCCCACTCAACCTTGTTCCTGGTCGAGACAGTAAAGGATTGGCTATTGAGTTAGACGCCGAGCAGAAAGAATGGATCGTTGTGGGTACGAGTTTGTATAAAAAATTAAATTTGGCCTGAATGGTATAGGATCTCGGTCCTTGCTGATTTAGTCAAATTTAACTTGAAGATCGGAAACTTGCACAGGTTTACTAATCATCGTCAGGGGCGGGCCGCCCCTAGTATCAGCAAACACGTTTTGTAAAAAAACAGTTCGCGGGCGGGAAGACTCCCGAACCGGCCGGAGGCCATAATAACATTTTTTTTCTTCTGAGGGAGATGTTGTATACCAGTGCTGTTAACCCTGCGAGCAACCGATTTAAAATATTTACGCGGTTGCACGAAGGTGCTCACGCGGTAGGCGTTTTATGTTGGGGTGTAAATAACTGTGTTTGGGGGCACAAATCTTTTTATAATGGTCTGAACAGATGAATCTAAGTTCACTGGACACACACACACCAAAGATTTTAACATTCTGGCAATTGGCACATTAGTTCACCACTGATTTGCGGCAAGTTTGCTACAAGGGGATTATCTTTTTGTGTGCAAAATTCAATGGTGCTTGGCTGAGACCCACATGTGTAACATTTGTAACAGTGAATGACCTCTAGGGAAAATGGGTTTAGCCACTCTTTTAAGGAGTGTTCAGGGTTGGATAAACAATAATTTCAGCGAAATTGAATAAAACATGTATACAACGATTATACAGACATGAAAACTATATCAACTTCCGGTACATTCTCAGTCGCAAGTCCCCAACTATGGAAATGTGTACAGTTTTATAGTAATGTTTTGTAAAATAATAAATTGGTGTTTGCAGGTGAGCCATTTACTGGCCAATGTCTCAGCGATCCTTCACTATGTCCCAATGGAATATCCATTGCATTGTGGGCAAAGTTACATCAACCACCAAGTGATTCCTCGTACGCGTTCATCTTCAGCACGGGGGGACAATCTTCGAGAGGTTGCGCTCTCTATCATCGCGGCAGTGATAGGTTGAGGGCAGTAGTTGCCGATGGGAAACGAGAATGGATTGTGGAGATCAAATTCATCGTAAACCCAGGTGCTAATAACATAACACGTGTGTTAACCATTCCGGGTACACGGAGGTCTCTTATGCAAACCCGAGGCTGATCCGGTATTGATTTTATTTGTTATTAATTGTTTTTTTTCCGGTCAATTTCGGCAAATAAGCAACCAAATCCACTTTCACAGTTCACATCGAAGCGATTCTCCGGTTGTTCAAATTAAGAAGTCAAGCGTTTCGTTTTCAGGCGCACAAATTCGTTTAGCCTTATAGTTCCAATTTTACATGTGTTTTTAGCAATGTACATTCGTCATCCAATTAGGCAGAGTTGGTTCGACTGAAGATTTGTTTTCAAAGATAAGTTCTCGTGTAACTTCAGTTAATATTCGTGTAACTGCAGTTAATTTCGAAAACGGAGAAAGAAATGTACCGGTAAATAAATATATTATACCACCGAATTATTTCATATCCGTAATTTACATCCGCAGAGCGAATTTAAAAGAAGTTTGAGGAAGTGTTTCACGTATAAATTGCCCAATAATGATGCTGAATGGCAAAGGGCATGCCGCAAAAAGCTCATAATATGAACGTGGATGCTGTTCATAAAACGAAAAATAGTCCACATAATCCTATTACAAATAACCTAAGCTTTCAACTTGAATTGTTCTTACTGATACTGTTTCTGACTGTTTCAAGATCGGTGGATTCATCTTGGCGTTTCGTGGAGTTCATCCGTCGGTCTAGTACTGTACATTGACGGAGACATTCGTGCAGTGGACAGTACGGGTATTCTGCGCCTTCGGGGCAAGGATCTCGATTCCCGCCTTCTTGTAGGAAGACGCAACGATTACTTGGCAGGTTACTCCAGCATCACCCTGGAGCAGATGGCAGTGTGGAAGAAGTTTATAGAACCCTGGCATGCACGCAATCTGTTTGGGCTCATAGGTAATACTAATGACACCGCAATATTTCGTAAAGTTACGCCGCTCAGTTGCACAATAATTAGGTAAAAGTTGAAAACTTTTACTAAAGTCTTCCAATAATGCTGCTGTATAAACATTTCTCTGTATATTTCAACTGGTTCATGCACTTTTAAAGAAGTTACTGTTCGATTTCAAATACTCGAATTGATAAAGCAGTACCGGTAGGCTTGCCCTAGTTGTTAGCATTAACATGATACATTCAACGATAAAAATCCATCCACGGAGAGTTACTTATTGGCCGCCGGCCAATAAGTGTTTTGCACAAGTAGGCCTAAACCCTTTGTATCCGTAGATAGAATTTTGTATTGCCATGTATGATTTCAAAGCTATGGGCCTATAATTGTCGCCAGGGATGTACCGGTACCGGGACAGAAATTCAGACCGAGATTTTGTGATGGAGAGGCCCTAATATTAGGCCACAGGCACGCAATTTCAGCACCACTCAACACACAATCATTGCTGACATCAAAAATTGATCGGCCGGTTCGGCCTGGAGTGGGTCGACCGTTCGGGAGTCCTTCCGAACCTCCCGATCGCCAGCCAGCCCTTGTGGGGTGCAAAGGAAGTGGTCTTGGCTCTCCTACTATATCAAACGCAGTTGATGTGGCACTATTCGAGTCATGAATTGCAACCTTTCAAACGCAGCCGCTTACCTAACAAGTTCGAAACTGTGTTCGATCATGACGATAAAGTTCCCGGCCATTGATATGTTTGGACAGACAACCGCCAGTACGTCACAGCTAAACATTACTGGAACACTAGGCGGCTAATCAGCAGCACCCTCGGCTATGGGAAGAAACTCGCCAACGTTGATCCAAGTGCTACGGTACTAAATGGGCATGCGGTGGATCTGAGCTTACCTGGATCGTACATAACCCTCGGTAAGTGAGAAAAACTATTTTGAATACACTACGCACACATTGCCCATACCGAATTCAACGTAACTATTATAGAAACATTCAAGGGAAACTCGTAGGCTTCGAACCCGCTAGTGCAGGGGTCTTCAACGATTTTCTGACCATGGACCCCTTAGCTAATAGAGAGACGGAACAGGGATCCATATTGAATGTACCGTACACAGGGGTGGCAATTTATGATAGTCAAACACAGATTTTAACTTAGCCGGAACAAAATCTGTTCCGGCTACGATTCAACGTGAGTTCATAGTTGCATCGTTTACTTTCATCTCTATTTTCAAGAGGTCTTCCCAACGATATTAACAACGATCGTCATACTCAAACTTATGGCATGACCTACCTATTGACTTTAAACGCGCCGACGCCATTATCACAAAGTTTTCTCGTTCCCATAATGCAGGTGATTTTCCGACGAGTTGTACAGGGGTGCCTTCTCTTTGTGTTGAAGGTTTCAGTTTATCTCTTTGGTTGAAATTTGAACACGGTGGCTCCTCGTCGAACGAACGCTTTACAGTAGTAAGGTGAATACAGGGGGAGGGGGAACGTGGAGGAGAAGGGGGAAGGTGGAGATGGAGGGTGGAAGGGGAGGGGTGGAGGGGGACAGGGTGGAGGGGGACAGGGTGGAGGGGGACAGGGTGGAGAGGGAGAGGTGGAGGGGGACGGGGTAAAGAGGGAGGGGGACGGGGTAGAGAGGGACGGGGTAGAGAGGGACGGGGTGGGGTGGGAGGGATGGAGAGGGATGAAGAGGGATGGGTGGAGGGATGGAGGGATGGAGGGATGGAGGGGTGAAGGGGTAGAGGGATAGAGGAGTAACTTCGCCACGTATGCATCGTCGTCTATTTCAACAATGCATACACGAGGGGTCCCGTCCCCAACAAACAGTACCGGACAGCGTCGACAAGGTGGTGATCTCGGACTGTGGTGATCACCGTACGTAGCAATAACACTATCTCCTGTCACACCAGCCCCAAGAATAGGCGATATACAACTATTAAACAGTTCCCTCTCTACTTTTATATCAGAACTGGTTGGTTTAGCATTTACGTATTGATGAAGGATGTCGTAGCGGTGGTTGGCACTCTGGATGGGACGTGGGAAATCTCCAAGGTATGTAAGAAAAGTTGCATGTTCTTTCTGTTAATAACTCGAAAAATCAAGTATAGGCTATGACTAAATCATACCGTGCCAACACCCAGAAAGATCAGAGCGGTGATGGTGAGTACGTCTGAATAATAATGTAGCAAATACTTGTGTGTATAACGTGTAGATTTAGGTATCGAGAAATAGCGTAATTAGAATTAACCTTTAGCCTTGTCGTAGTCTATTCAGGAAAACAGTAAAAAAACAAAAAAACAAATTTCCGAATAGCTGCTTCTTCTGGTTTGTTGTAGTATTGTTGATAGATCTCAAATAGGTGGATCCCAATTGAGCATTATTAACAGACATCTGTTGATATTCAGTTCAGTCAACGCCTTCGAAAAGGAGAAGCTATTCGGTCAAAATTCAACGATGGAGGCGTGGTAGCTTGGGCTTAACTTGGTGCTATTCGTTTTACAGACTCTTCCCCAAAATAAATGGGCCCACGTTGCCTTTGTTTGGAGTAGAGTAGAAGGGCTCGCGTTGTACGTCAATGGCATCAAGTCCAACAGCACGGTGTCAACCAATCTGGGTCGTAGCGCGGGCCCGTCCCTGCTACAGGTGGGCAGTCCCGAGGCAGCTCCCCGGTACCCAGCAGTGTTTCACGTGCATAATGTGGCTGTATGGGAGAGGTACACATATCCAAGGAAAGCCAACAGGCTACTTGGCATGTCGGGTGAGGCTTGCGAGTGTTTGAATTAATGTAGTGATCATGTGCTTTTCTTCCTCTGTGGTATAAGTATAACATTTACATAAGGCTTGATGCTTTGTTTCAAAGATTGGCCTATACTGTTATTTTTCAAGCAAGCGGCAAACTATTCGATGCACAGGTTGGTCAGGTAGACTGTTTTCTGGTTTCTTCTAACAAATATTGGTTGAATAATAATAATCTAGTAGGCCTACCCACAAATGTAATGCTCTCGGGCGCTTCATGCTACTGAGTGAACACCGGAATTCGGATGAGCATACTCGGTTCGAAACAGGATAGCATAGCAGCTACAAACATCCAAAAGGCTGTAAATGAGTTGTATAATACATTAGTTTTGTAATAATACAAAGTAAACTTTACGTTCGACCTTTAAGAATCGGAATATCACTGTTACACATCGGGGGATTTCTGCTGGACATTCGAGCAGCCTATGCTGATCCGCGGCGCACCGTTCAAACTCAGCAAGTCGGGTGCCGCGCTACACTTAGACCGCAAACACCAGGGCACAGCTGTCTGCACTGATGGAGTGAGGGGTTGGGTGTCTGCTGGGGAAGGTTTTGCCAATCAGTGCCCCGTCAACCCCACCGCGTGTGATGTGGGCTTTGTTATCGCAATGTGGATTAAATTATCGTCAACTGGAAAAAGTGGCTATTTGCTGAGTGTTGGGGCTGAGAAAAGTGGTGAGAGTATTAATATAAACATTTTATTTCTCAATTTGCTCTGCCAAGGTGTACCAGATTACCTAGGCCTGCCCAGACTAGTGGTGTTCAGTTAAAATCTAATATACACGTATACACGTACATGTATTATTAACAACTTCCCTTTTATATGAACTATTTCAGATTTTTGTAACAGATTTTGTATCCAGGCCTGCTAGTATCCAAACCTTTTGGCCTAGAATACAATATACACATGTACATGTATACTTTATTACAATTGGATACTGGAACATGCACGTTTTTGCCACCAAGAAATTGTGTAGAAGTGGGAAAGTTCACTAATTAAATAAGCAGATTTATCATTTTCCCCTTCTTTATTGTCTGTTTTCCAATTTGTCACTGAATATACAGATGACCGTGGAGTGTCTCTGTACCAGTCCACCACTGGTATCCGTGTTAAGGTGGTAGACAGCAGTTTTACTTGGCGCACAAAAATCGAGTCCTCCCAGTTGACCTTTGACCAGTGGATCTATCTAGAAGTCACGTGGTCTAGACTCGATCAGTCTCTTGCTGTTAGCATCTCTGGCGTGGTATTACCATCACTGGTAAGTTACCGGTATCCTTTTCGGTACTACAGAATAGCGAGTTTGGCTTTTCATCACGGCTGAGGGAGGTATGGGAGGAATGGAATTATGCAGGAATGGGACTTTGTGGCACCCGGGAGTGAGAAATGAATTCGACATGAAGGGGAGTTGGATATGAAGGGGAGGCCGGCGGACTGCCATAAGAAATTTGGTAACGTCCTGAGCGGCCGCCAGGAGAACACAGGTGAACATCTATTCCTATAGATTTCAGCGATTCGTCACTGGTCATCGGTAGTAGATTCCTAAAAGCAATTTATACCAAATTGTTATTGATATACCAAATTGTTATTGCTATTGGATATTACCCAGAAAATACCCTATATCTAGTAATACTTGTGTATCAAGTAGGTAAACATTGGAACTCAGGAGAAATCGATGTTTTCAATTTACAGCTTCTTCGCGTGAAAGGTAGCTACCGTTCCAACAATCATGCGTCAACCATAATGCTTGGTAAATCTTCGTATGGCAATTATGGTTTCACATCAGCATGTTATGACGATATTTTACTAAGACGACTAACATCCGATCTCACACTGCCAGCTCCAGTAGCTTTTACAGGTAAAACAAATCTTGTCCAATTATTTATTCAGTCGTGTATTTCGAAAAGTGAACAGTTTGATTGTACAGAGATGATTATTTGTGACGTTATTGCTTTCATCGAAGTATTGCTCTTGGGTTAAATACGTCTGAACTATTTCATGGTGTCCCATGGTTTGCTATCTTATCAAAGCCACCAAACCGTGTCATGGTGTGCACGTAACAAATAATACCCGGTAGATAAACCACACGGGAGAATATGGTCAAGACGGCATTGAATAACATGCATTTTGTCAGGTACCGGTAGTGTAATGAAAAAGCAGCATACTATGATCGAAACAGAATAGACAAGTTAAATCAGTCTTTAAGTCCGTGTAATCTCTCTCTCTCTCTGTATACCTATACGTTAGGCCTAACCGTTTCCGCTGACCTGGGGTGAACGTCGATATAAAATGATGAGCATAGGAACAGACAGCAACATGACAGCACAGTACATGTACAACATATTGTCCAATGAGCCGGTCCATTCGTAAATCCAGCCTAGAGTGAACAAAAATATTTTTCAAAATTATGGGCAGTCATAAAAGGCTATATAGGCAACGTTAAGTGTCGCACAACCTTGCATTATTTTCATCAGTTCGGTTCACTTGCGGCGCAAAGTCCACCATATGAGGTTAATAAAAAGTAAAACACGGAGAGATTTTCGGTCTATCACTATGTTAGTCGCCTTTATAGAGGCTTCATGATTTTAGATGTGTTTGTACAACAACTGATGCCACAAACCTGTTAACAGACCGCCTAATATTCCATGGGTACCAGCAAACATCGCCTGCCAACCTAGAATGGCCACAAGACGGTCATCTGTGGTTAAGAATCTCGCCATAAAATCACAAGACACAAAAAACACAGAAATTGATCCACCGGTGACACATACACAGAAGAGCTGCCCTGCGTAGGATTGTACTAACAGGCAAACGATGAAGAACACGCTGGAACTGACAGCCGAGACACTAGCAACAAGCGGTTGTTTTACCTTTGGACAACACTTTGATAAAATTAGAAATACCAGTTTACCGACAATTTCGCCTAAACCTACAGCAGTCGCAAGAAACGACACCTCCGTATTGCCAAAACCTAGCAGTCGCCCGTACGACACCATGAACACTACCCAAGGACTGTAGCAGAAAGTAACGCAGCACCTTGCTCCGGTCAGTAACCAGAAATCCAAATTCTTCATTACACCGATATCAACCGAGGCGTACAGACGACGACAGTACGTTTGTAGACACGTGAATTCAGCAGTGCTGTTTCTCTGTTCATCGGCCTCCAACTCTTGGTGATCCGCTGATGCACACTCTTTGTACTGCGAGTCCACAGCTACTGGGTTTCGTACTACGAGAGCTCCACAGGCAATCAAATGAAGAGACACACCGCCCAGTAAGAGCGTGGTGCCTCGCCAACCATACGTGTCCAGAAGAACCTGGGTTACAGGACCGGAAATCAATATTCCCAGTGGAAAACCAACAGTAGATAATGAAACAGCAAACATATATTTCTTCTTGAAGTATGAAGACATCACAGCCAAACTAACGAACCAACAGCAACCTCCTCCAAAACCTGCATGAAAAAGACAAGACATGAAGTAGAGGACTAATTAAACCAACCGATAAAATGAAAAGATTGAACACTATTTTGCTCAGATCACAATATTTTAAACACACCTAGGAAAAGACATCTTTGATTGTTTCTATAATTTTGCTTTCGGTATTCGTACCGCGCGACCGGTTTTAACGGGTTTACCGTCGAAAGCCGGGCTTCCAGAAACTTGAAACATTCCACATAGACATCAACACGAACAACATTAACAGAGATGAGATAAAGGTGTACAGTGTATAATATAGGCATTTCTTCAGCATGGAGGCTCATCATGAAGAACAAGAAAAGCATCCCTCCTACGTCCGCAATTACAAATATCAACCAACCAAAGAACCGTGCCTTAAAGGGTGTCTGTACTTCTGGTTTTTGGTCATAGAATGAATCCCTACTCACTGTGAATAAAGATGTATATAA
>JAVCKS010011259.1:0-11673 GCA_032273685.1 Pteraster tesselatus
GGTGGGGTGCTTGTAGTGGGTGGGGGGCATGTAGAGGGAGGGGTGTGCATGTAGAGGGATGGGTGTGCATGTAGAGGGATGGGTGTGCATGTAGAGGGATGGGTGTGCATGTGGAGGGATGGGTGTGCATGTGGAGGGATGGGTGTGCGTGTGGGAGAAGGGGTGTGCGTGTGGGAGAAGGGGTGTGCGTGTTGGAGAAGGGGTGCGAGTGGAAGGAGGGTTGCATGTGGGGGGAGGGAGGGGTGCATGTGGGGGGAGGGAGGCTGTAGGAAGGTTTTTAAAATCCTGCAAAAAGAACACAATACAACCTCTCGGAGTGGTAAGTGGCTTTTTTGGGGTAAGTGGCTCTTTTGGGTTAGCTACTATTTTTAACAAGCAATAGACTACGCTGCTAGATATAATATATGCCTGCAATCCGTAGTCAAAGATATAAACAGTTTAAAGAGCTCAATGTACCATACAAAAAATAGCCACCATGGTGGCTACGGCTTATAAATAATTAACTGCAATAGTTGCTGCATGATCTAAAATGTCCTAAATTTGTCAATATAGTTACATACGAGTACTCCGAGTTCAGTCAACCCATGGAATCTTTATTTATTTCATTTTTGTTTATACCAAAAAATAAAAATGAAGAAAAATCTTTTAAAAACCTAAAAGACGAAAAGAAAAAACTAAATAAATAAAACAGGATACCAGTTAATTATGAGAACAGCTTTGAAGAGGAATGGATTGGAAGAGCTGAAACCGGCCAACAAGCCCTCTTGGCATTGAATTATGACCGAGTGTTTATTCAACAATGCCGGGTGATTTGCTCAAATTAATCAGCACGGGCAGACCGAGTGAACGAAGGGGTGAAAAGGAGGAGGAGGAGGAGGAGGAGGAGGAGGTGGGATGGGCTTTGCCAAACTATATTTCATATTGGACAATTTATCAGTGGTTGGATTGCTTTGGATATCAGCACCCGTGGGGCAAATAAGACTTTGCAGTCATAAATAACCAAAAAAATCTCCTGGCAAATATTTTCGAATGGAATTCCTTCGGAGAAATACATGAATGCCAGAAGAGGAGAGAAAGGGGAAAATACGGTGTGTTAACATTCCATAATTGAATCGTCTGAGATTCCAAGCTAAAAAATACGAGAAAACATACAGTGGAAGAAACGGTAACAATAATCTTAAATTTGTCTCCTTGCTCTGGTTTTCATAATTTATGTCTCCCTTGGTAACCATTACAAATTATAATTCGATACAATGTAGCTGAATAATAGCAATTTCCTATTAATATTCTGAGTAAACCATGTGTTACCTATTTCATTATATCAATAATAATATTAATTTACAGTAATAAAATAATGATTGTACCAGCTAATTTCACGAATGTCGATGGATATTTATAATAATTCAAGGTCTTTCTTAATGAATAAATCTGTAGCAAATACAATAATAGGTAGGTACTCAAAAAGAGAATGACAATATTTTGTTTTAGATGAAAAAATAGGTTCTAAACATTACAACAAATTATTTTGCAGGCATCCTTAATATGCATGTGGATATAAACAATCTAATTGGCTTTGGACTCAACTCCTACAAGATGTATCCAAATTCTAAGAATCACTCACTTTCCTGCAGTCCTTGTCCACTAATTTTATCTAATTATGATATCTCCGCAGTGATGTAGAATACAGATTGGCCACTAACTGACCAGTGGCCAAGGATAAACATTTTGTCCTCGCCGAGCGGACATTCAACCCATCATCACTGACTCTAACGTGAGGTCAACTCCTTTGTTTGCGCGTCTGCTAGAAAAATAATCGAGTAATTTTTTCACGTTATATGCACCAGAGTCTTCCAATCAATCAATTATATGGGGAAAGAAAAACATTTTTCACTTTTAAGAAAGATTACAAGAACTTACAAAAAATAACAAAGATATATTTTTAAAATAATTGGATGGAAATATAAACTTTTTTTAGGGGGTCCTTTTACTGATGAATGCAGCAATTTGAAATCATGTTTGGGGATTTTATTAGCTTATCACATAGGTTTGTATACTGAGAATCTCGCATGGTGGCAAATTTATCGGCCTGTATTTTTTTATTGCTCAGCATCGGGGGAGACCATCGGCCAGGTTGTTTCTACTGAAGAGTAAAAAGCACGATCACCGATCGACATCACGAAGAACTCGTAGTCCTGTAAATTATTTGGTGACCTTTGGGTCATGCATGGTTAGAAAACGTTCTTCTGTTTCTCCTGAAGATGTCACAGCGAATGTTACGCATCGTCCACTTCGATGAGGATGAGGACCGATGAAACCGCGAGGTAGGACTAGACTTGTATCATCGCGAATTTCAACGTCCTGAGGTGTTTCTACCGAGCAGAATTCTTGCTCGGTAGAAACACGCTCTTGGAGTTGGGAGGAAAGCCCAAGAAACTAGGGAACCCAACCTGGGACCTACAGTGGGGAAGGTGAGGAAAGTAATGCTGCGCCAATCCTCATCCATATAATTGTGCCATGAGCTTCATTACTATGTGTACGTACGTACATGATATACATGTACGTAAGCATTATGTAAAGCATATGAACTACCTTTAACTTCAATCTGAGGATAGATGTAGCGTGCAGAGATGACCCTTTATCTGATCAAGTGATGAAAATAAAAATCCATTATTGTTAATTTTTTTTACTCATTCCTATGGTGTCCGGCATGGTCAATGACCGGTAATTTTGCCCAGAGGACTCCCACCCCCATTCGGTCTCCCCGGAGGGGTAGAGGAATGGATGATATTGATGGACAATAGAACAGTTTTCCGTCCGTCCGTCCGTCCGTTCGCTTAGCGATATGACAGGTACGACTTTAGACTGTCGGGATGAAAAATGCCATAAAACAAGAATCGCGCTGAAAAATTATGATGGAGAGGAAATCTATATCAGCTGCGGGCAGTGTGAAATGAACGCAAGATGGGAAAAAATTGTATAACTCATAATATCTCACTCTTCAAAGAGAAATTACAATCTAAAGTCCATCCACCTCTACTATTCTATAAAAATGAAAAAAGAAATATATACATATATAAATGACAAATAATTTTCAATTTTTTTTTTATCAAGCGTTATATTTTGTCACCAATGGAGAGGAAAAACTACAAATTAGGGGAGGGGATTTCTCCAGATTCTGGGGAAAAATACTGCTTATCCACATCAACTACCACAAATAACACTGCCCATTACCATGGAAATAATTTCACAAGAAATTGGTTTAATTTTACTTCGAACGGGCCACGCCTTTGTGCTGCTGCACTTAGATAGGGATGTATGATTGCACAATCAATAATATGTATATTGAAATACATATTATTGGCTTGATAGTATTCTTGAAGGTTGTTGACACTAATATGATCCGCCAACATCCCTGTAGCTGTCTCCCTATAACTCACCTGCCTCTCAAAACATAACAGGTGTTAAAACCTAATTAGGAAGAACCATTCGAACAGGACCTGCTGTGGGCCGGCCTGTGGACTCCTAATTGGCTGCACCACCACAGTTGAGATATGAATATTCATGTGGCTCTGCCAATTCCTACTAAAGTGATGACAGATTAAGTAGTTTTACTCAGAGAAATTACCGTGTTCCTGATACTTTTCCTCCCACTAGTACTTTGCATAATTGGCCCCATGCATGGCTTATAAATAAACATATTTATGTGTGGTAGCATCCAGATAACAGATTTGGCCAGATCATACAAAATTAGTCTCAATGTCCTCAAAGTACAGGATATATTTGGGAGTTCAGAGTCCTTGTCATGTTGGTACCTTCTGCAGCAAAGTTACAGAAAGGTTACAGAAAAAATAAGGAAAAAAAGGTGTTCGGCCGTTGAGGGCCAACCACCTAAAAATGCAGTTACCGGTAACTGTATATGTATTCCTGTTTTGCATTCAGCACATTATGCCCAATCAATTTTGATGGTCACTTTCTAACCCTCCATTATTAATCCGAAAACTAACATAACAACTAGGGCAAGTTATTAACATAAACATTCCTCTATCCAGGTCACTTCCCTTTGACCCTTCATTTCACCTTAATGACCTCTGTACGACCTCTTGCCCCTACTAGTGTGAGGGAGAAACCCAACCAGGTTTTATCATTAGCTTGAACAGCAGGGATTCCCATGAACTGACTCAAATTTGTAGGGAGGTTAACATTGGTTGCTCTGTACCACAAAGGATTATACAAAAGATTATACCTGTAGGAAAAAGGATTGCATACATGTCATGATCAGGGAGGACCATAGTTATCACCTGGTAGAGAGAGGGTCTGCCAACTAGATAAATATATATGGAAACAACCTGAATTGACAGTGAATAAACTAGCTGTACAGTTGCTTAGGTCAGTTAAATGTGTGATGCTGTTCAACTTTTTACAGCACAGATGAGAAAAATGTCATTATTTAAATTAATGAAATGTTTCCAGTTTGATCCCCCCTCCTACTGATTTGATTGTTCAATATGTACACAAGGTCATGACCATTATCAAATATTCTCCTTTGGATACAGTCATGCATTCACTTTAAGAAATGTTCCCCCCCCCCCTCGTCAGTGCTAAGATTCTTGTAACAATTTCTCATCCTTAACAATCTTGGACAGCCTGTAGATACTGGACATAACAAGTGACATCGCAAATCCTGTCCCAATGACACAATGAGCCATGTAGAATTGATTTACTTCACCGTTATGCCTTAATTCCATATACTAATGGAATAAGCTTAATGTTCCATCACAGTACGTTCTCCCATCACCACCTAATATGAGTTGATGCTAGACAATGTACCACTGAAATCTTATATGGGATGTCTTTAGGGGCACTACCATCGCAATAAGAGCATCTCTACCTTCAGAAAGGATGGGGTGGAAGCAGGGTGGCTTGAGGGAGGAGTGGCTTTGGGGGAGCTTGCTCGGTTGAGTATATATTGCTATGTCATCAATAACACTTTGTACTGGAGGCTGCATTTGGTCTCGCGCAAAAACAACCACCGAAGAAGTTTGCTCTTCGGCCTAGAAGGAAAAGAAAATCTCACATCGTTTCTTTTTCTTCATCTCTCGATGAGATGTCTTGCCAAGGTATCATTTTCAATGGCCCATAGCTATTTGAAATCTTGCTAGGCTCTGTGAACATTTTCAGGATACTTGCTGGTTACTCTTTAGCGCGATGCATTCAGTGCAAGCGAAGAAAGCCCACTGTATTACTGCTAGTGCTGTCTGCAATGTGAAAAGGAAATCCCACACCCACGTGGAAAGCCTTTCTACCTTAAAGAATGGGCATTATCGATGGCCGTGTTTACAATGACGTTATAAAGATATTACTCGACTATACCTTGACATCTTGGGTGAAAGGAAGACAGGACAGGGGGAACATGAGTCGAGCACTAAATTCAATTTGACAAGAAAAGGCAGGAGAGGGAGGGACGGGGGAGGAATTACTTCATATAACGTAGGCAGGACTTTTGTTGGTGGTTCAGGAAACTTTCTTTAGATATCGGGAGGATCACATTACGCTTCGTATTATCACACTGAAGAGTGAAGAGGGATACACATTTTACATGGACATGTAGGCAAAAATCAGACCGGGATAGCAGGATTTCAAACCAGTTCAAACCGGTCGTCATTGAATGGAAAGGTTGTTTGGGATTAATACAACAAAACATGTTAATACAAGATCAATTTGGTCATATTCTTTATATTGCCATCAGTTTCAAATTACTATAGATGCTTTTTGCGTGCAAAATAAAAGCTTACACTTTAATCATTTGAATATTCTTGCTGATAATGATCTATTTAAACCGCCCGAGCTATTTATTAATGTTATTAATTTGTTCAATAATACAATTTTAAATGGAATTTTTTTGTTTGATGGTTGCCTGTAATGTTTTTAGTCCGTACACCGAGACAATGACACAAACATGCAAACATTTCATACCACTCTTATCAAGCGGCATGTTATTAGAGGAAAATGAAACTACCCAAGCAGAATGAAACCCTTTTATGATAAATTTTCCGGTCAGTACCTGCAACAATCTAACTGGCATTAATACTAAATGTGTACCCCAAGGTCAGTCATTCACGTAGGTGATTATCATTATTATTATTATTATTTCAATGTCGAGAATTTAACAACAAAAAATACTTTAAACTCCTCCGTCTAAAATACCATCAACTACCATACGTTTACAGTGAAATAAATGGTAACGCCCCAAAACAAACTCAGATGTTGAATTTCTGTTTTGGGGGTTAATAAAAGTACAACCATTTTTACTCTAAACTTGTAATGGTTATGTGTATCAAGTCAAAAATTGATTTATTTTTCCCACGACAGAGTTTAGCACGGTACAATGGCTTTTGTCAAGCATTTTGCCAAGGTTTGTGTATTTTTAAATATAAACCGTGGGATATTTTTCATCTGTGTACCTACAGTGTAGCAATATATATATAGCTACCTGCACATTGTTCTGGCTTTAGTACTAAAAAGCTTGTCAAGGACAACAACTCCAAACCAGCTGTGGTTTTATTTTCATAGTGACAGTCAACCAAACTTGCACGTGTCATGTTCAAAGCCTCTCCTTAAAAAGTATCATTTGAAAATACCGAGATGAAACTTTGTGTAAAAGTGTATGAACGGTGATCAATCCATTACATTTTTGGGTGATTTTTAATGAAATTTAATGCGAAGGTTGTTCAGCGTACGTGGCAGAGATCTTTACACAATCCCACCTTGTTTACAATCCATTTACAATGGATTACCCTTCCTAGCAACAGACCACACCCAAGTGTTATTGTGTTGGCATGGTGAACATGACACTGAAAACTGCTACATCATAACTTGGTGGCAAATCCTGTTTTGCAATAAAATTACCGAAAACCTCCCCAGAATCTCATTGCTATTCATGCAGCATTCAATCATAAAAACCAAATTTAAAGGAGTATTAATGTCCTAGGAAACATTCTGTTGCTTTAAAATTCTGGGCATTCTTTTAACGCCCCACAAAAAAAAGCCTAAAAAACAAATACCCCTTTTAAAACAGAGTTCACTGCTCTACTCATAATACACCCCACCAAATACAAACTAAATAAATTCATAAATAAAATGGAAAAATAACAGCCATATATA
This sequence comes from Pteraster tesselatus, assembly GCA_032273685.1. Lineage (NCBI taxonomy): Eukaryota > Metazoa > Echinodermata > Asteroidea > Velatida > Pterasteridae > Pteraster > Pteraster tesselatus. The sequence goes on from JAVCKS010011259.1 coordinate 7,162, forward strand.
AAATTTAAAAAGGTAACAATTCCATCCTTACAAAACGATAACCCACATTATACCACCACCTCTAAAATATATTCCCAAGCACGAACCTCATTGTAATGGTAATTAAACATCCTATCAACTTATCTTAATAAAACCCTAGGGATAACTGGCTATTCACTTGGTTACCATGGTAATTCACGGACACATACTAATTTCAGAATTGGACAACACGAATTAATATGTTTAGGGGCTATCACTTAATTTTTCTATTTTAAATTTCATGCAGTAGAATAAATATTAGCCAACAATTTGTGTACATTTGTGGTTTAATATCCATTACACCTGTACACATTCAATTTCTTTTGTCGGTAGGATAACAAAAACAATATGTATGCAAATAGGGATTTTCTTTAAATTCAGTTGCTCCGATTTCCTGTAAAGACACCCCCAACATTTTTTTAAAAACAAAACGTGCCTTCTTTCGTCAATCTAAACTGTTGCTTTGCCCGTTTTCTTCACGTTTGTGTAAATATTGGCCAGCTAATGAAAACTGACCAGTTCAATAAAAAAAAAGAGAGAGAGAGAGAGAGAGGGGGAAGAACGGACGGGGGAAAAAAAGAAAAAGGAAGAGCAATTTAACTGGACTATCTGGGTTAATAGGATTCAGAACAATGTTGAGACTGAAATGCGTTCGTTTCTCCCGGCCTGATGTCTTAATTAAATATCGACAACGATGCCTATCGAGCGAACACATTTCTCACATTTTTTCCTCCCTTCTCTTCGTTCTACAATTACTTCGTACTATGTAGAGCGAGAAATAATACGATGTTAGAAATTTCTTTAATTCAATTTACAATTTATTTTTATAGAAAAAATAATCTTACTTCAAAATATACCGACATATATTGCGCCATGCAGGGCCTTTCCTTCTCACCTTTCCTGGGGTCAAAGGGGGGTGGGGTAGGGTCAAAGGGGGATGGGGTAGGGTCAAGGGGGATGGGGTAGGGTCAAGAGGGATGGGGTAGGGTCAAGGGGGATGGGGAATGCACTGTGGTGTAGTGGTACTTTTAACTCTGTAGAGCCCGGTTATCAAATCCCATTGGTGCCAAAATGTGAATTGAGTTTTCGGTCTCATTACCTGTTGTTAAAATGATTGCCAACCTGTAATTCAAATTCTCTTCAGACACTCAATTACACAAACTGTTCGTGTCACATCACCAAGCACAACTGCTTTATGCATAGTCCATTCTCATCAAAACTCCGGAAATACACCAGCCTAAACCCCTGCTCAACAATCAGCCCAATCGCACGAGTTACAACTACAAACAATCGGTCATTTTATTTAAGGAGAACAGTACAATCACTCCAATAAAACACCCAAACAATGGGAGGAATACATCCACAAATCGCTATTACAATCACTTATCCTTAATTTATTGAAAGGACTGCTTCTGAATATAAAAAGAATATTTACCTTGCAGACAGATCTGGGCTAATAGGGGGATATAACAAGTTGAATCATAACTAGAGTAGGATTACGAGTAGCTATAATTCTACATGTACATGTATATATTCATAAGATGTACTTTTTTCTGTCAGCATATATTAGTATCCTACAACCTCCTTTTTAGCGTTGGCGTTGTCGGCTAAATGCTTAAATTTCTAGGGGAAAGGCACTGCATAACAAATGAATGTAGAAATCAGGCAAGGCAGATCCATGGAGAATGTGTGGACACGAGAGATATACTGATGTTTAATTCAGAGCGAAGGGGTTTGCTGTGATCACAGAAAAAAAACATGTTAAAATAGAAAAACACAAATTTTTTTCCTGACTGATAGGTGATCTTAGAACATGTTTTAAAAATATTTGGTATGCTTGAAATTGCAAATACAAAACACAATAGGCGTCCAATTCAAAATTCAAAATTTAAAAACGTCCACAATTGTTGGCATTGCACTATTCTGTCTAAATGGATTTAGAAGGTTTAGTTTTTTTCTAAATAGAGGTTTTAAAAAGCATGGAAAAAACATTTTGTTATTATCACTTCTTCAAACCAGTAAAGGCAATTATGTTTCTTAAGACCAAGAAAATAGATGTGTTAACTTTTTAAAACCAACTCCACAGGTTCAAACAGATAAAAGTATAGAAGGAAAGAGGTATATAATCAGCCCAATATAAATGAACTGAAGCATATCTAACCAAAACAAACAAAAACCTACACGCTGACAATTTTAACTCTTAACCCATTAAGTTAAACAGTAAAAGTGGCTGAGCGTCCTTTTTTTTCAGGGGTGGGTGTAAAATTACAGCAAAAAAGAACGCCTAAAGATACAAAAATCGCGTTCCATTTCAGCTGAGATGTTTCCCTAACTCCTGCCTTCTTCGACAATAACCTTATTGGCAATAAGGCAGTCACTCTAATTCTGTCAAAGGTGTAGACAGGCCTCGCGATAAATACGCCAAAAAAATAGTGCCACTGCGGAAACCCACCCCCCTTCCCCATGTATACATGCGAGAGCTAACACACAAGGAATAACATTAACTGCTTGCCTCACTTTCATTCCGGTAACTAAGGCAGATGTCAGCAATGCAATTATTTTCTTTACTTTTCCATACTGTCACCAGCCCCGAGGTAAAACAGGAGCAGGGGGGAAAAAAAGGCGGGAAAATAGACTAGAAGGAAAGATAAGTACAAAAATAATACAAAATTCAGGAAAAACCAAGGTTAGAGATTGTTATATAAGAGAAAAGGAAGGAAAAAATTATTCATTTCCTACTATTACACAGGGCACCGATGACCTAGTTAAATCTCTAATAGTTCCCCCGGGGAATAGAGGGAATCCACTTTTATTTCAGCAGGGAGCAAAGGTTCTTTTTTTTTTTAGTGAAGGACGCGTGGCAGCGATACTATAAAGGCTTCGAGCAATAACTACAATCTCGGCTAAGATTTCTTCCTCACCTTTTTTTGTTCATGGGTAACGTCTTTAGTTGTGTTTCTTTAAATTTATCATCTTGAGGTTTTCTTTTAGTTATTTCACTATTTCTGCCGCTGAATTAGGCTTAAGCCAAAACTGTTTTCTACATTTTAGTTTCATTTGCACAGCCACCCTACAAGTTTCTAAAAAACAATGAAATAATATCTAAAATATCAAAAAAGGATGAATACTACTTCAACCACTGAGCAATACCAATTGGCTAAGCAACCGTAGACTTGACAGTCCCTTAGTTAAATGGAAGGCAACAACGTACAGACTATACAGTGTCACAGCTAGTATCTGTTTTTGATGCGTGGAGTTTATAAAGCCTTCTTTCGATTTGTTTTTTCTTGTTACATGTTGAATGGAGAGTACCTTTAATAATCATGGGTGCAGCCAGGTAATCATGCCTTCCCCTACTCACAGACAAGGGTCTTCACGATGAAGTTATCATAAAGGGGCTCATGAAGGAGACCGTTCATCATCACCTAGTCATCATCATTAGCAGCCCCCAAAAAATAATAAGACACCAATGTCTAGAATGTGGCGTGTATACTCATCTTTGCGGAATAACACTCTTCTTAATATCACCGGACTCTCAACTCAACATTTGACAATAAATGATTGATTTAAACCAAAGGTGTGCAGACCTGTACTGATGTTGCACCATTAGGGGTCGGTTCACTGGGTGTGGTTATCTATATCGGCCTGGTTTACACTTTTAGGCAAGTACTTTTTGCTCTAAAACTATAGAGTAGAAGCACGCACAGATTATGCACATGAGGACAAGTGACCTTGAAAACTCGCAATGAATTTAACTCACAATAGAATATGTTAACCATGGTCGAAATCCATCTTAAACATGTCACCTTTATTATTACGAAGTTGTTGTTTGTGTTATAGTCTTTTTAACTGAGCGTTGGAGATATGTTAGTATTTAGTGAGATATTTTCTGAGGCCTCGGCATATACATGTACATGTACATACATACGTTCTTGCATGGAACATCACCCTAGAAACCTATTTCATTTTAGGTTGGTAAAAAACAAATTCTCTGAAGCCACTTCGCTAAAGTAGGCCACCATCTCCGCAATACATCTAGCTGTTGGTAGAGGAGAGGAATGTAAAATGACTCAGTCGTTAAATAAACGAACCACGGCATTAAACAAAAATAGTTTTAGAGCAGTATGACCGACTTCTCAATTCATAGACTCATTTCATGTCACCAACATCAAGTTTAGCCAACAGAAAAATACAGGCAGAATGGACAGTATTTTGTATGCCAAGTAATTGCACATTTTCACATTACAAGTGGCTGTTGGAAAGCTTGCCTTAGCTACCCAAAAATTTCCCCAGTAAAAAAAAAAAAAAATCCAGTTGGGAAGAATGAAATATTTCCTGTGTGAAAATGATCAAATCACAAAACAAGATGGTCCAATTCTTATTCCTCATTATTATTATTATTTGTATTATTTTTAGGTATGCCAGGAAACGTAAGACAGCTGTGTGTACCATTACCCCCTCTATGCCCGGTATCTACATCATCAACCCACTTGC